>CM076569.1:472098447-472230882 GCA_034641835.2 Pinus albicaulis
TTCTTAGACAAACCTTTTTATTCTAATTCTTTGAGGAGGAAGAAAGTGGGATCCTTTTCTTATCTCATCCTTGGAAATTCAAAGGCTCGGTTCAAACCCTAGAGATACTGTCAAACCAGGAGGTAACTCCTCAAATCTGCAATGTATATTAGCTGAAGAATGTACATGCTTATATAGATGGGAAGTGAGGCTATTGGGATTCAGCTCCCAATGACTCTTGGCCTTCCTTATCTCCTAATAATAAATAATATACAAAAATAACTGTGCACACCCATCCATAGGATTAGGTGTCAACATTCCCCCCTTTAATCCGAAGGGATGTTGGTGAGTCCAAGCATCGATCTGAACTTTTCAAACTTCTCTCTTCCAAGTGCTTTGGTGAAGATGTCAGCAGTTTGCTCATTTGTGGAACAATGATGTAGATGGATGGTCTTGGCCTGAACATGATGTCTAATGAGATGGTACTTTGTATTGATGTGCTTTGTTCGATCATGGAACTTTGGGTTCTTGGCCAACTTTATTGCAGAAGTGTTGTCGATCATGAGTGGAGTGGAATACATTTGTTTCATCTGCAAATCTTCCAGGATTTTCCGGAGCCACACAATTTCCTTTGTTGCTTCAGCTGCTGCCACATATTCTGCCTCGGTCGTGGAATCCGCTGGAACTGACTGTTTGCGTGATCTCCATGAGACAGCTCCTGATCCAAGACTCATAGTGTAACCTGTAGTAGACACCCCTGTTTCTTTGTCGCCATCAAAGTCTGAATCAGAGTATCCGATCAAGCTGAAGTCGCCTACCTGTGTATATTTGAGTCCAAAGTCTTGAGTCCCCTTCAAGTACCTTAGCACTCTTTTTGCAGTAGACCAATGTCCTTCACAAGGTTTTTGCATGAACCTTGAGAGGATTCCAACAGCAAATGAGATGTCAGGTCTGGTGGTGGTCAGATAGATAAGACTTCCTACAAGCTGTCTATACTTAGTTGCATCCTCAAATTCCTTCCCTTCAACTGATGTGAGCTTCAAGTTTTGTTCCATTGGAGTGCCTAAGGGCTTACAATCATCCATGCCAAATTTGTTCAAGAGATCTCCAATGTACTTCTTCTGAGAAAGAAAGATGAATTTAGGATGTTGAATTACTTCAATACCCAAATAGTAATGGACATGACCCAAATCAGTCATTTCAAAACCTTTCTTCAACTCTTTCTTCATGGATGCAATATAGCTCTCATTGTTTCCTGTTATCAAAAGATCATCTACACATACCACAAGATATACAACTGTTTTTCCAACTTTATTAACAAACAAAGTTACATCATCAAGATCAAAATTTTTGAAGTCAAGTTTCAGAAGATGCTCGGTCAACTTCTCATACCAGGCTCGTGGTGCTTGCTTGAGGCCATACAAGGATTTCACAAGTTTGCAAACTTTGTGTTCTTGACCCTTTATCACAAATCCTTCTGGCTGGGACATAAAAACTTTCTCCTTCAGATCTCCATTCAAGAACGCTGTTTTTACATCCATCTGATGGACTTTCCATCCACTCTGAGCTGCTAAGGCAAAGAGAGTCCGGATGGTGGTCCATTTTGCTGTGGGAGCAAACGTTTCTTAATAATCAATTCCTTCCTTCTGTGCGAATCCTTTTGCCACAAGCCTGGCCTTGTGCTTGTCAAGTGAGCCGTCTGCTTTGTACTTGTTCTTGTAGACCCACTTTGCAAAATGACCGGTTTCGCTTTCCCAAAGGCGGATCAACCAGCCTTCCAAGTGCCATTCTTTATCAAGGCATCATACTCCTTCGCACGCTTTCATTCATCATGAGAAGCGGCTTCTTTGAAGGAAGTTGGTTCATGATCTGTAGACAAACTCAATTCACAGTTATAAGCAATATCCATATCAACAGGGGAATCAGAATTATCTACATCACCTTCGATTTCTTGAGTGGAACTTCTTGTTCCTGTTTTTCCAACCTCATCAGGATGAACATCCTCCAGTGTCTTTGTCACCCATTTGGGGGGACCTTTCTGAGATGGCCCTGGCTGGTCACTTGACTGAGTTGGGATTGATTCAAGATTCAATCTCCCAATTCTGTCAATCACATCATCCAATGTGTCATCCAGTTGTTTTCTGGGGAGAGCACCAGAAATGATTCACTGATTCAATATCGACCTTCTTTGGAATCACATTATCAAATTCTTTGAAAGACGTTGCATGTGTGAATCTATCCAGGCGATCAAGTTGCCGCTCAACAACCTTGTCACTCTTGGATGATTCAAGAAATATGACATCTCTTGCTATCACAAACTTCTTATTTGCTTCATCATAGAGATGATATCCTTTGGAGGTATTGGAGTACCCCAAGAAGATACATTTTCTGCTTCTAGCACCAAGTTTGTTCCTTTGACCCTTGGGTATCAAGGCATAACAGGTGGACCCAAAGACCCTGAAATGCTTTACCGAAGGAATGTGGCCGTGCCACATTTCAAAAGGAGTTTTATTTCTAATTGAACTTGAAGGACACCTATTCTTTATGTAAACAGCACATAGAACTGCATCAGCCCAAAACATCAATTTTACATTCTTGAAAAATAACATGGAGCGGACCATATTTAAGATGGTTCTGCTCATTCTTTCAGCTACACCGTTCTGTTGTGGATTATATGGCACAGTGGTTTGATGTTTGATTCCATGTTGACGAAGATAATTTTCAAATTCGTTTGAAGTGTATTCTTTTCCATTATCAGTACGTAGAGAGCCAATATGTGTGTCTGCATCATTTTCAATCCATACATGAAAATTCTTGAAAGTTTGAAAAGCATCAGACTTATTCTTCAGTAAGTAAATCCAACACATCCTGGTGTAGTCATCAATAAATGTCATCATGTATTTGTTTCCATTTGCATAAGCAATAGGCATAGGGCCACATAAATCTGAATGAACAAGTTCAAGTTTCCTATGTGCTCTTGAGTGTGAATCATGAAATGGCTGTTTGCTATGCTTTCCTAGAATACATGCATCACATTCCTTAGGTTTTCTAGGAATTGTAGGCACTCCATCAACACCATTTTTCTTCAACAAACGAAGGCTGTCATAATTTAAGTGTCCAAATCTAGCATGCCATAAAAGACTTGATGGAAATGTACCTTCATCATGATATGAACTGAAAGCAAAGTTTTGAGCATGAGAAGATGAACCTTTCAGCTTCAAGAGTCTCCCTTCTTCTATTCCCTCCATGACAAGTGAGTGATCTGATGCTGATCTGACCTCTGCCTTGCCATCAAACAAGTGAACTGAGTGTCCTTGCTGCCGGATTTCGATCAGGGACAGCAAGTTTCTCTTCAACTCCGGGAGGTATAGAACCTCATGTAGGATATGATCAGAAGACCAGGCAGTTTAAGCCTGACTGTGCCAAGCCCTGATGGCTTGAGTTTGGATTTATCTGCGAAATATACTGCTCCATCAACTTTGTCAGTGAAATCTTCAAAAAAATCTTTTCTAAATGTCATGTGACATGTTGCTCCTGAATCTAGCAACCAATCATCTCTCCATGAAGTAAATGAAACATCAAAGAGGTTTTCAGTTACTCCATTGTTACAATGTGCTAGAACATAGTGAGCGGATTCAGGTGCTTTACCTGTCTTTGTCATTGGTTTTACCTTTGTCTTGATTTCTGTGCTGCTCAATTTTGTTCCATGGTGTTCTGCATTTGGGTGCATCATGTCCATCTCTATTGCAGCGTGTGCAATGAAGATGGGATTTGTCAGCTTGTCTGCCCCCCCTTTCTGTGAAGTTCCTTCTTCCCCTTCCTCTTCTGCCACCTCTTCCTCTGAATGAATCTGGAGCATGATTCTTTTCTCTATGTGCCAAATATGCAGCCTCTTCGGAAGATGAAGGGACTGTCATCTTCCCAAAAGCTTTCTCTCTTTCTGCAAACTTCTGCTCAAGTTTATCAAAGGTGATTTGTTCAAGGTTTCAACTTGCTTGCAAAGACTCAAGATAATGTGAGTAAGTCGGATATAATGCCTTAACATATGCTATGAGAGGTATGTCCATTTTTACACCAGTGTTTTGAATGTCATGCATTATAGATCTTATTTCTGAAGCTAAAGCAAGGGGATCATCATTCTTCATTTCAAGACTGAACAGCTTAACCATCAACTGAACATTTTCTAATTCTGAGTGTGAGTCATAGAGTTCTTTTAGTTTCTTCAAGGCTTCATAGGCATTTGAGAATGATGAAATATGGCGACTCACCTCTTCACTTACTGAAGCTGCAATCAAGGCATAGGCCTTGCAGTTCTTTTTTTCCCAGATGGCAAGCTCTTTGTCTGAAGTGGGCTTCTCTGGTGGATTTTCTGCTTGTCCTTCACAGATTCCTCTCCACAGCTCATTAAAAATGAGTGTGTTTAATCTTCCGAGACCATTCAAGATAGTTCTCTTTGCCAGAGAGAACTATCCCAACAATAGAGATGAGAGAATGCATTAGACTGCTGGAAAATCTTCTGAAGAGGAAACAAATTCTGCTATAAAAACTTCAAACTCTTGAAATATTTCAAATAAAGGGGCAAAAACTCTTGCTGGAAAAAAATTTCTGAGTTTAAAAACTCTTTCTGGAAACTAAATCTGCTCAGAAAACTTTTGCTGAAGACTGAAATTTAAAAAACTCTCTATGCTATAGACTGATTCTGCATAAAAAAAATGTATTTTTTTTTTGTTTGGGGAAAAGTGTATGTGAAAAAAATGGGATTATGAATGGGAAGAATGTGGTGGGAGGTCGATGTAATAGAGGGCGATGTATATATAAAGGTGATACCACAACGCTCATATACTTTCATATAATGCTGGAGGGCCCATTATCAACAACTGAGTATAAATATACCAAGGACATAGCATATATATATGGAGGGCGGTATATAAAACAACGTGGACAATATATGAAGGCGGTAATGTAATGTGTAACGAATATGTATTGAACTGTTGTAACATATATGGGACAACGTTATAACATATATGGGACAGCGTTTTAATAGACAGCGCATACACAGTGGAGCGGTATTGAAATGGAGCGGTATTGAAATGAAATGGAGCGCATGTCAAACTGTATAACGTGGAGCGGTATTGAAATGAAATGGACAGCATATATTGAGCAGCGTTTTTAGCAAGGAGATACCACGCATAAGACAAAATACAATGGGCAGCGTTTTAAAAAATCGATACCATGACAGCGTTTTAATGGGCTGTGGAGCTGGTAGTGGGAGCGATAAGGGTGTGCGGAACTGTGGAGCTGGTAGTGGGAGCGATAAGGGTGTCGAAATGTGATTGCAGGGTGCGGAATATGTGTTGTAGGCGGGTACGCAGGTCCAAAACAAAACGCAGGCAGGGGATAAGTGCTGTTGTAGGGGATGGGTAAGGGATGGCCGGCGTAGATAGGAGGGCCGAGCTGGTTAAGGCTTGCTGTGCATTGAGAGCATGTATGGCGGGTGTGGTAGCTCGAGCGCTGGAGTGATAAGGAGGGGCGCGACAGGGAGGGAGGGCGACGCAGCGTAGGTTGGGAGGGCGAGTTAAGGAGGGTAGGGACAGGTGCTCGGAATCCTTTGAAGAACCTCCGCTCTGCTTTAGAGTAGGATACAAACTGATCGACTGCGATTTTTCTTACAAATCCTCCTAGCACACTATCCACCCAATGATCTACAGTCCGGGTGATTGTGTTGTCTGCGTTCTCCAATTGTTGAATCAATCCCGGAGTCCACTGCATAACCTGATCATCTTTCCAACACATCTGATATTCTACTGGCCTCACTAGCCACTCCTGTAGCTCATGTGCGAAAGTTACAAAGAAAAGTTCATATACTTCTGTGAAAATATACTTGTTCTTCCACTTTTCAGCTGTTAGCTTTGTGCTGCGATTCTCTTTTATGGAAAATTCTTGAATCTGTTTTTCGAACCAGTCTTCGAGCTCCAATTTCTCAGGTTGCCAACAGCTTCGTGGCATTACTCAATCTTTCTCTCAAAATGCTCCCGGTCCCGGCAACGGAACCATTTGTTGGCTAGAGGGGTCCTGACCTAGGTTCAGATTTAAGGTTTGCCAACAAACCCCTATACTACTGGCCCTTTCGGCAATGACCTACTTTCGCAGGCCAAGGTCTCACTCGAAGTAGTATGGGTGGGTGCTGGAACTAGGTTTCCGCACCCTGGGAGAAAGCGGGTAAGTAAGGCAATCTTGTTGAGATCTATCAGATTCGCACAGAAACAAGCTTCTTACCGAGCCCTTAACAACATGTAAACATAAACAAAACTACTATTATTAAGCAGATCTTAGCAACACCTTCGCATCCACGTGCACATCAACAATTATCATTACAGAATAACACATTCGCAGCTAATTCATATATCACAGACACAATCGCGGTACTTCAATAGTAATCGCAACTAGTTTAGATAACATGGAGATAATTCAACAGGCTCTGAGTTCATTAACATCGAAAACCAAGTAACAAACCCAAGTCTCAGCGCGCGCACATAGCCAGTGGGGTCTGCACACAGCAAGACTGAGGATCTCCGCACACACAGCCAGTAGGAGTCCTTACCCAATACCACCCAAAATAGATCTCAACAGTTCATACTTAGCATCAATATTTCCTACCTTTAGACTCAAACTATCTATCCATTTATATCATCATAGCCTGCGCTATCTTGTGGTCCGCAAACCGTGGTTTGCGGACTCTAGTTCTACCCTTTGACCAATTACAATACATTGAGGGCTTTGACCCGCCCCAAAGTCCCTGCACTAGACCAATTACTACAAAAAATATATATAAAAAACGCAGCTAGGGGACCTTGTTCCAACATGAGATGAGCAGAACATTGATTTTGAATTTATTTTCCACATGTGCAAGGTCGACCAGATTTATCCCACATGCCTAAGAGATGTGTCACACACCCTCATTGATGAATATAAATTGGAGAGACTTGGAGGTCATTTTCTCATCATCTCATTACACATTCTCTCATTGTGATATGATTGGTTTGATAGCCTTTGGAGGCCTTTTTCCCTCACACGTGTGGAGCAAAGCTGTTGTTTTCTGCGTTGATCTGTTTAGGGCTTTTTTGCTGCAGCATTGATCAGCGTTGATCGTGGTCAACCCTTGGTCGTTTGACCTCAATCTTTTGCAAAAAATCCGATTTTAGGAGGCCATACAGCTGGGCACTAAAATCGAGGAATTTCGGGTTGTTTGATTGAAGCCCTAGTTCGTTGCGTTGACTTTTCTGAAGCTGCCTGCGTTGACTTTTCTGCGTTGTCCCTGGTTTGACTTGTGTTGACTTGTGATGAGCTGTTTTTGAGGGCTGTGGGTGTGACACATGAAAGTGTTGGCTGACCGAGAAAGACTTTGATGGTTGAAGCATCCTGCTGACCGCCGTAACGCAACAATATCTCATATCTTTGCTAGACATAAGAAATTGTAAATATGATCTATATTTGGCTTGTCTTCTATTGATCTATTATTGTGTTCTATCAGTGTTTTACTTTCAAGTTTATGTGATTGCTATTTTGTATTGGGCGTAAGAAAGATTGAAGTAAAAGTGCATCAAGCATAGAACACCATTGTTATCTAAATTTAACATGGTTTCAGAGCTGAGGTGAAGACAAAGTGCAAAATTCCAAGCTGGTGTTAGAAGTTATCTCTGAAAGAAGAAATCCTATCAAGCAAATGGCCTCCTCAACCTACAATGGTTTCAAGGCTGATGATAAATTGATTAATAATTCTGATTATCATGCATGGAAGATGTCCTTGGATTTGGTGCTAGAAGATCAAGATGTCATGGACTATGTACAGGGGAATATTCAAGAGCCTCCATCAAATGCAGCGGTTGCCATGAAGACGAAGTATAGAAAAAGGGAAATCAAATCAAAGATGATTATCCGGGGTTCTATTCATAAGCACTTGGTTGCTTACATTTCTAAGCTGAAGACATCTAAGGAGATGTATGATAAGTTGGTGAGCATGTTTAGGGCCAACAATGCTAATCAAATCCTCTTCTTCAAGAATCAATTGAAGAATATCAAGAAGGGTAAGGATGAATCTATTCAATCCTATTTTATGAGACTCACTGAAATCATGAATAACCTCCTAGCTATTGGGGAAGCAATATCTGATCGAGAGATGGTTCTTATTGCACTTGGAGGTCTCCCCCGTGATTGGCATGTATTCAATATCACTATTCTCAATAATAATTTGATTCCTGATTTTGATGAAATATTGACGAGATGCACTCAAGAAGAAACAACAATGATGATGTCTCTAATGGTAATGGAAGTGACCCTACTGCCTTCGCCGCTCATGCAAAGAAGAAGAACCATGGTGGCACGAGAAATCAAAACCATGGTAGAGCGGGGCCCAAATGAAGGAAGGGAAGATGTTACACTTGTAACGAGACTAGTCACTATGCAAGAGATTGCCCTAATAGAAGGGACTCTCCCAGGGATGATGACATCAACAACTCGAGAAGGAATGACAGGAACAACATGTTCCAAGGAAAAAGGAAGGCTCCCTGTGATCGTAGTGGAAATGGGAAACCTTTCAAGAGGTCAAGAAATTCCAGGTACGATGAGTCTAATGTTGTTGATAATAAGAGAAATGATTTTATTCTTGTATCTGCCCTCTTTGCTGCATCTCCACCCGACACCTAGGATGTCTGGTTAATTGATAGGATAGTGGTGCTTTAAGGCACCTCACTGGTTGATAGTGGTATCTGCCCTTTCTGATTTGGTTGAGAATGATACTAATCTGCAAATTGTCCTTGGAGATAATGCCACCTATCCCGTGAAAGGGACAGGGACTGTGACCCTCCATTTATCTCAAGGTCAAGTCATTTGATTACAAGATGTGTTGTATGTACCTAATTTGAAGAAGATCCTTGTGTCCATTTCGGAAATGGAAGACAAAGGGTTCAAGTTGGCATTTGTTGATGTAAAGGTACTTAATTGGAAGAAGAACTTCAAGGAAGCTCTTTCTATTGGTTTTAGAGTTGATACACTCTACCAGGTTGGAGGAAGTCCATTGGGGGCTATGACATGTGATACAACTCTTCAAACAAAGTTATGGCACCGAAGGTTTGCACACCTTCATTACAAAGCCCTTCTCGAAGCAAGGAAGGTGGTGATAGGGATGCCCGAGTTGAGTGATGATCATGAAGGTATATGTCAGGGTTGTGTCGAAGGGAAGCATACAAGGGGACCATTCCCCTCAAGCGTCACAAAGACACCTGATATCTTGCAGTTGATACATTTTGCCTTATCTGGTATGTTGCCTGTGACATCCTTAGGAGGATGTTCCTATTACATGACTTTTAGAGATGACTTCTCTCGCAAGACCTGAATATATTTTTTGAAGAAGAAGGAAGAATCATTCAAATGGTTCCGTACCTTCAAGGCCTTGGTGGAAAATGAAACCGAGAAGAAAATCAAAGTTTTGAGGATTGACAATGGGACTGAGTATGAGTCAAATGAATTTAATGACTTTTGTAGAGAAGCTGGCATTAAGAGGGAGACCACAACTGCATACACTCCTGAGCAAAATGGTGTTGCTGAAAGAAAGAACAGGACCATTGTGGAAGCTGCCCGTGCCATGCTATGTGACCAAGGTCTTCCGAAGTTTCTATGGGGAGAAGCTGCGAACACTGCTGTGTATGTTCAAAACAGATGCTCGCATTCCGCTTTGGCCTCCAAAACTCCCGAAGAAGTCTTATCTGGTAAGAAACCTGATGTTTCTCATTTTAGAGTTTTTGGTTGTCCTGTATACTTTCATGTGCCGAAAGAAAAGATAAGCAAGCTGAATGCTTCTGGAAAGAAGGGAATGTTTGTGGGCTACAGTGAAACTTCAAAGGCATATAGAATCTATGTGCCTAGTCAAAGAGAAGTGGAGATATGCCACGATGTCACCTTCGATGAAGATGTTGCCCCCAAGAAAGTAATAAATCTTCATAGCTCCAAGGAAGACAAAGAAGATGAAGAAGCAGGAAAGCTGGAAGAGTCGAAGGATGGCTTGATGCTCGATGTTGAAGGACCTATGGATCCCATTGACCCACTTCCTTCAAATAAGAGAAGATCCTCATGGCTTAGGGATACTCTCAAATATGCCGAGAGACATATTGCCCCAAGGGGGACATTTCGTGAAAGCAAGAAGCTGAAGAGATACCAAGGGTATCTAGCAGCCATGAGCACGATAGTACAATTTGAGCCCGGAACATTTGAAGAAGCCGTAAAGCATCAAGTTTGGAAGGATGCTATGCACGAGGAATCTGAGTCCATTATGAAGAATGATGTCTAGGAAGTGGTCCCAAGACCAGAGGAAAAATCTGTTGTCACCTTGAAATGGCTCTATAAGATCAAGCATGGATCTGATGGAAGTGCTGAAAAGTACAAGGCAAGATTCGTTGCCCGAGGCTTCTCTAAAAAAGAAGACATAGATTATGATGATATATTTGCACCTGTGGCCCGCTATACCACCATCCGATCTATTATTGCCCTTGCTGCTACGCAAGGATGGAGTCTACATCAGATGGATGTGAAGGTCGCTTTTCTGCATGGATCTATAAAGGAAGAGGTGTACGTGGAGAAACCTCTAGGGTTCGAAGTCCGAGATAGAGACACCCATGTATGCAGGTTGAAGAAAGCCCTCTATGGGTTGAAGCAAGTCCCGAGGGCTTGGTACGAGAGGATAGATAACTACTTGATGAAGTTGGGCTTCACTTGAAGTAATGTTGATCCGAACCTTTATTTTAAGGTTGATAGAGAAAGGCTTTTCATTTTGGTTCTCTATGTGGATGATCCCTTCCTGACAGGTGCTGACCCTCTCATTCATTAGTGTAGGAGGGAGCTAGTTTCTGAGTTTGAGATAAAATACCTAGGATTGATGCACTACTTCCTAGGCTTGGAGGTCTGGCAGAGGCCAGGTGAGATTTTCCTTTCTCAAGGAAAATATGTCGTGAAGCCATTGGAGAGATTTGGTATGGTGGATTGGAAGTCTGTGTTGACACCGATGGAACTCAACTTTAAAAAGTTGAGTGGAAACGCTGTTGGGCCCGTGCTAGCAAATCCTACTGAGTATTGACAACTCATGGGGGCCCTGATGTTCTTACCGAACTCCCGTCCGGATGTATGTTTTGCAGTGAACACTTTCAGTCAACATATGGTTGATCCTCATCACATTCACTGGATTGGTGCCAAGAATCTATTGAGATATCTTTGGGCACAATCAACCATGGGCTGAGATACACTGCCGGGTGTTTGAGACTCCAAGATATACTGATGCCGATTGGGCTGGCAGTGAGGTGGATTGCAAGAGCACATTTGGATGTTGCTTCACCTTGGGGTTTTGCTTTGATATCTTGGATGAGCAGGAAACAGAAGTCGGTGGCTTTGAGCATCGCTGAGGCCGAATACATTGTAGCGAGTATGGCTTGTTGTGAAGCTGTTTGTTGCAAAATCTCTCCAGTGAGCTGTTTGGGCATGTGCTAGATACCACCATTATCCTTTGTGATAACCAGAGTGGGATTCGTCTTTTTGAGAATCCTGTGTTCCACGATCGATCCAAGCATATTGATATTAGGTACCACTTTGTCCGGGACATGGTACAGCGAGGCGCGGTAAGGCTCGCTCATATAGGAACTGATGAGTAGGTCGTGGATATTCTCACGAAGTCCCTGGGGAAGGTCAAGTTCCTAACCTTCCGTGAGAATCTTGGAATCGTGGAAAGACCCTATTCTGAGGGTCCTACTTGAATTGGACGATGAGCTTTGGGAGCTCTAGGGTGCTTGGGGATAGCTTCTTAGAGCTATAAGCACATACGAGGCTAGGCTTGCCGAACCTTGTTGTGCTTCTACCCCACCGTTATGATATTGAGTTGGTTCGCCTCTCTCTGATCTGTGCCCCGCGCACATCCTCCTACCCATGGAGTTTCAGACTCATGGGAAGTACCTCTCATTTGGCCAATGAGGTGGGAAATGTGGATAGAGACCATAGCAAGACTGATGAACACATCAGAGATTGCTGTACCCTCTATGTTTAAGATGACACGTGTCCAACACCTTGATCTGGGATAAAGTATGATGAGGTTTTATCCTCTAAACTGACTTCGGGTCAGTAAACTAAGTATGAGATTCTTTTGAGTCTGAGAGAGGTTTTTACCTCTAAGCTGACTTCGGGTCAGCTGTGTGTGATGTCTTTGTGACTCACCTTTTGTTCTCAAATAAAGAGCCAACAAAGCAAGTTATGACGGGATGACGCACGATGTTTGGTTTGGTACATCATGGATGGCACTTGTGGACAGATGGAGTTCTCCCTACTTGAGAGGGAGTGTTAATTTTGGGCAACTAGATCCAAACTCCATGTTGCACTTCTCATATGACGATGGTCATATTTTTGTTGGATTCCTCTTTCGGAGAGGTGCAAGATTGATCTAAGGATCATCTGGATCGAATGAGAAAAACATTGATTTTGAATTGATTTTCCACATGTGCAAGGTCGACCAGATTTATCCCACATGCCTAAGAGATGTGTCACACACCCTCATTGATGAATATAAATTGGAGAGACTTGGAGGTAATTTTCTTATCATCTCATCACACATTCTCTCATTGTGATTTGATTGGTTCGATAGCCTTTGGAGGCCTTTTTCCCTCACACATGTGGAGTGAAGCTGTTGTTTTCTGCGCTGATCTGTTTAGGGCTTTCTGTTTTCTGCAATGATCTGTTTAGGGCTTTTCTGCTGCAACGTTGATCAGCGTTGCCCGTAGTCAACTCTTAGTCGTTTGACCTCAATCTTATGTAGAAATTCTGATTTTAGGAGGTTGTATAGATGGGCACTAAAATCGAGGAATTCAGGGCTGTACGACCGAAGCCCTAGTTTGCTGCGTTGACTTTTCTGAAGTTGCCTGCGTTGACTTTTCTGCGCTGTCCCTGGTTTGACTTGCGTTGACTTGTGATGAGCTGTCTTTGAGGGCTGTGGGTGTGACAGATGAAAGTGTTGGCTGACCGAGAAAGACTTTGCTGGTTGAAGCATCCTGTTGACCGTCGTAATGCAACAATATCTCATATCTTCGTTGGACATAAGGAATTGTAAATCTGATCTATATTTGTCTTGTCTTCTATTGATCTATCATTGTGTTCTATCAGCATTTTACTTTCAAGTTTATGTGATTGCTATTTTGTATTGGGCCTAAGAAAGATTGAAGTAAAGGTGCATCAAGCATAGAACACCGTTGTTATCTAAATTTAACAATAACCAACTCATGTGACAAGTCAAGCAATAATAAAATGAGTGGTTATGCCAAGTGTCTTCCTCAAAGTGGAGATCTCCATCATCTATTTTTTCAGCCAACCTCTTCAACGTGTAACAAACTCAAGATCGAAAGGATTGTTCCACTAATAATCATCAAAATGTGTGCAACAAAACCTTCCAGTAGAGGGGAATGTCTCTCTAAGATTCCTTCAGGTGGCACATGTGCCCTTCCTGATGTGTAATGTATGATCAAATGAGATAACATGTGTGGACAAGTCGATTTGGCACTCCTCATCTTTAGCTATCACAGTCCTCTGAATTGTGGATCTCACTTGGAAGATGTGCTTCGGTTGTTACAAGTTTCAACAACCCTCCATGAATTAGGGAACCCTGTTATTTGTCCTTGATTTTGTCCAGATTTCCTTTGCAGCACTCCTTTGCGTACTGGTCAATAAAGTCAGCAAGGTGAGGTGCTCCTTAAAATGTTCCATATTGCCATCATTAAATGCTTGACAAGGCGGGTGCTGCTTTGACCATGTCAACACTCAAAGCATCTGATATGTGCCAAAAGTGGATCTCATAAAGATATGTGCCAAAACTGGGCAATGGTGGTTACAACCTCCCTTAGATACAGGAAAATACAACACTGGAATAGTCCTCGACATGTGGGTGTCCTAGATAGATGTGCTAACCTTCTTCAAGCTTAAGTGACATTAATTAGTCTCTACCTATAAACTGAATGTTTCTCTTCATGGGAATACGTCACAAGGAAGTGGTATTTACTATATACAACAACACCTACCATAACGATAAGTATAACCTGTGCTCTGTCTAGGGTCTGGACTAGGCACAAAGGTGAAGCCCACTCACTGCTGCAATGAATAACTGGAACAGATATGAAAAGAGCCTCTAACATTGGTCTTGCTGAAAGGAATAGATGTGTAACTAGTCTTCCCTGAATGGATTAAACTTATTTGAGAATGGTGAGTGCACATAGCGGTGGCATACAACACACAACATATAGGACACATTCAAAGGCTTGCTACTCTTGGTATCTTCAGGATTACAGCAGGGAATAATGGTTCCATTTCTACAATCCTGCAAGCATCAATCTCCAGAACAACTTGTAGCATGAAATTAGCAACCAGTCCAAGCTGAAATGGCAACACTGGATTATACTTTCAAGTCAATCACTCCATGCGTGGTGCTGTGTAGACTCTATATCAACTGATTGTTTCAAAGTACATACTAGTGTTTTATTAACAACTCCCTCGGCCAACAACACTTAATTAACCACTCCAAGTGCATGATTTGTTGTAACAAGTACACTAAGTAAATATGAAGATGGCTTTTTAGACGAGGCACTCTTCAATCTACTATAGGTTTGCATACATAAATGATTGATGAAATGAACTAGTGTACCTAGGTTTGAGAAGGAAATGGCCTGAAAATACCACATAAATCTTCTTTTCATGTGAGAATCAGAACATGTGTCTATTTTGAATAGATTAAACTTATCTGATGTTAGAAATCCTTGCACCCCAGGTCTGGTCTATGCCTTAACTAGGAAACATCAACACACTGAAAGTGCCTAACTTCAAAACTGGCAGCATTAGCAGATCTCTTTTCCTTGATGACTAGCCTGCTTTCCCTTGCATCCAGCTCCTTCAGCCTCCCTGTAGCCTTCTCTTGCTCTCGGTCTACTTCCTTTTAGCCTCGGCCCACCTGGCACAACTCTGTATAGGGCTACAACCCTATCTTTTGTGACTGCAGCTGTTCTGTTTCAGTCAGTGAGCTGCAACAAGCAACACTAAAACAGTCTTTGCCTCTCCTTTTACCTGTGGCCAGCCCTCCCTGTCTGCCGCCAGCTTTTGGCAGCCCTGTTCAGGTGTCGGCTCTATGGCCCTCCATTTTTCTTTCCACGACCTTTAACCAGGTCTCCAAACTCAGCAACTCTACCTCTTCTGCTTGTGGCCTGCACAGAAAATACTTACCAAATATCCTAGAACTCGGTCTTCTCCTTTAGGCCGGAATTTCCTTCTAGTTGTCTTTTCACTCTTGCCGCTAGGGCACACCTGCGACTCCTTTTTCTGCTTTTGTCACCACACACAAGAATAAATGATCTTTGGTTGCACTTGTCTCCAAACCTCTCCATTAGTTTGTTATTTATACTTGTCCTTCTGTTTTTTAGGAAGCCCTTGTTTCCTTCGAGATCCCTCCAACTCAACTTTTACACTAAGATGTTATGAACCTAATTTATAACTAATGTAATAAATATAGTCATTAATAGAATAAATAGAATAAATATAATTACTAATTAGTTAAATAGTAATTATGTAAATTAGTGATTAAGTTAGCTGAAAAGGCATGTCTAAAAGACATCCCTGTTCATGAAAGGGTACCTGCATAGGTATAAAAGCAGTACCTCATTGTAATCATTCAATCGTCTTATATCATATCAATAAAATATTTATTATTATAAATACCTCGTGTATTTTTATAATTAAAGTTGCTTTTGCTATTAAGTCTACAAATCTACAAATCTTGCTACTACAGTAACCAAATCTTCAGTTTCTATTTATTTCTACATGGCATCGGAGGTATATTAATTACAAGTTGAAGCTATGGCATAATAATCATCTTACAAGCCTACGAACGTAGTTTACAAGCCCGAGAACATTGTTTACCGTATAATGTGCCATTACGTGAAGATCCCAAAAAAAATTGAGCAGATTAGAAAAATTCAAGAAAAGCTTCAGCAATTAGAGAATTCATGTGCAAAAGTCACAAACGGTTATAAAAAAAATTCTGCAGGTCTTAAAAAAATTTCTGCAGTAATCCATAATAGAGAAGATGAAAAATGTTGTAATAATGAGAAGGCAGTTAGTTATGCCAAGGGAAAATCAAGTAGAACATCCATGGTAAATTCAAGTAAATACATTCCCCCACCAATGCGTAATAAAGGAAAACAACCAACTAATATTGAAAGTAAAGAAGAAGGGAAATGTTGGAAATGTGGAGACAAATATTTCATGGGACATAAATGTGCCTTTTATACAAGAGATGAAATTGCCACGGTTCAAACAAAAGATGAGAAGTTAGTTTCCAACCAAGCTCTTGAAGTTGGGAATGAAGCTATACATGTAATGCATGTAAATGAATCAGAAACCTGTCATTTTAATAAAAGCATGCCTTCCATTATGTCCAATAATTCTCACGGACAGACTTGTAGTTCTGGTTGCTCTTCTCTGAACAAGGAAGAGTCTATAGAAGTGGAGAAATTCCCAGTTAAGAGTGACAATTGTCTGCAGGATATTCCAATAGGAAATATGCAGAAACAATGCCCAAAAAATGCATGTGTCGAGGCCACAAGAAAAGAAGAACAACTAGAAAGGACATTTGAGAATGGTGCCCATCATTTTGTACTAGGCTTAGAATGTGCTGGCAAAGAGAACTTAGCAAGAAAGTGTGTGACACAGTCGAGTGACAAGGTAGCAGTAAATGTGGTTGAACCTTTTTGTCAAGACAACAGGCGAATGGTGACAGGAAAACCAAGTCATATACCTGAAAAGCATATTTCTAGCACAACAGATGGTGTGCTGGAGAATTTCAAGGATGAAGACGGGAAGTTCTTTTGCAATTTTAGTGGAGATAAACAAGTGAGAAGCATGCCTTCGTTACTTCGAGCTTCAGAAATTTCATTTCCCGGAGAAAAAGTGATGGAAGAGGCGAAGGCATTCCCCAGAGAATATTTTAATCGAGTGTTAGCTGGACGCGGGGAAGTGACCGACATAGATCAAAGCCTCCTGGAAGAGGTGAAGTACGCATTGGAGTTTCCATGGCATTGCAGTGCACCCAGATGGAAGGCTTGAAGGTTTATTGAAATATATATTGGACAAAACTATTTGTGGCTCAAGACAAATATGAACCAAAACGTTCTGGATTTAGCCATATTGGACTTCAATATTCTGCAATGCATACATCAGACAGAGATACAGTTTATTGGGTGGTTCAAAGACTCAGAAATCGTGCTGCTCAAATTTAATCGGAGGCGTCACGTGGAACTTTACTTTTGGGCGGTTACATGCATTTTCGAGCCCCAGTTCTCTCAAAGCAGAATTGCCTTCGCCAAAATTTGTATTGTGGCAACTATGCTAGATGACCTCTATGACACTCACGGAATGTTGGACGAACTCAAAACCATCACCGAGGCAGTGAAACGGCAAAACAATGATTCGTGGGAGTGGTGGAATACATTTCGTTTATTATGCCAGCACCACAGTCAGTTGTCCATAGCCTTGGGTATACTGAGTTCTTTACCTTCTGCATTCGTTAAAAAGGCATTGGTGTGGACACTAGCTGCTTTCACGGGCTTTCCACTCCAACGGGCCACTGAATTTGTAGAATATGCTCAGGTACGAGGCAAAAGTGTTTACCTGCAATACTCAAACAGGCAAGAAATCGTAAATAATAAAAACATTGGAGATGTTGCTAGCAATGTATTATTGGTGACAGTTGAGGGTGCCGATTCTGGGGATGTTAGCGTTGATGTTTTGCATTTGGTATTTTCAGTTTTTGGGTTCGTGCATAAGATTGCTACATTCGATGAGACTGCAGGTTTTCAGGCACTGGTGCAGTTTAGTGATGTAGATACTAACGCTTCTGCAAGAAGTGCCTTGGATGGACGAAGCATACCAAGATATTCGCTTCTAGAACATATAGCTTCATGCCATCTGTGGATATCATTTTCTGCTCACACTGACCTAAATGTCAAATTTCAGATTCATTGGAGTAGAGACTACACAAATCCGAACCTTCCTGTGAACCCCTCCGCTATAGATGGAGCTGGCCAGTTTACTGTAGGGACTGATGGAAAAAGAATGGAAGTAGAAACTCTTCGACCGTTCTACCGTCGACTGCCACGCTGTCATCGACTGTTTAAAGAAATGGAACTCGTGACATCTCAGTCGCAGCAGACGGTATTGGTGGCTTCGTTTGCATCGATGCCCCAGCAACAACAGGCGAATGGTCGCTGGAATTCACAGGACGACTTCTCTCCAACGCTTTTGCAGCGCACACGACCGGGAGAAACTGTTGTTCCTGTTCTTGATTACAGAGCCACAATGGGATTCACGTTTGCTATGAAACCACCGTGTGTCCGCGTACAAACATGTCGTTTAGTTTCAACAAATGGTGTATCGATTTTATTAGGTGCGACGGTTTAAAAAAAAAACCGACTGGTTTTTTGATCGATATATATATTATATATATGTTATATAGTTACAACTAATACAATATAATATATATAGTTTATATTTATATGTATTATAAAAGAAAAAAGGCAACGAGATAACAGGAGACAAGCTACGAGCAGCCCTGGCGAAATTTAACATAAATGCAGATAAGAACTCTGCAAAATGGTTTAAAAGGTTGCATACGAAAAATAGGAAAATCGCTAAGGAAGTTCTAGAAAAAACGGTTGGAGTAGATTTCCATTAGTCTGGACAGTATACATAATCTAAAATAGCATAGTCCCAACGGGACAAGAGAAAAGCTATGTCGTTCGAAGCCACTAAACACACATTTTGTTTAAAGAAAAAAAAAACACAGATTTTATTAGAAAAATAATAATTAACGAACAAGTACGGAGAAGATAAGAGGATATAGCGTAACAACGAATACACATTTGTAAGTGAAAACTTTTGTAAATGGGTAAATGATAATACACCATTTCCATTCATTATAAAATATAAGTGTAGTTTACTACTTCACAAAAAAAAAAACAAATAAAAAGAAGGAAGGTTATTTAAAAATTCATATATATATATATATATATTAATATATGGAAGTACAAATTCAAATGAAAGGAAGAGGTTATTTATCAAAAAAGGGAAGATAAATTATATATATAAAGGAGTTAAATACTAAATATATATTCAAGTTCCATTTTAAAGAAGGAAAAAAATTTATAGCTTAACTGGTATTTAAAATATAAGTGGACCAACGTATAAGGATTAAATTTTGGAAGGTCAACGATGTTCTCAAGGTTTAGAATCAGAAAAGTCGTGAAATCTTTAAAAAGCAAAAGTATCAATAAGGACTTCTAGTAGATAATCTGAAGTAAAAGAATTGTCGGAAAGTTAAGCTTTGAGGACAAACCTTTTCGAGAAGGAGGCAATGTTATGAACCTAATTCATAACTAATGTAATAAATATAGTCATTAATAGAATAAATAGAATAAATATAATTACTAATTAGTTAAATAGTAATTATGTAAATTAGTGATTAAGTTAGCTGAAAAGGCATGTCTAAAAGACATCCCTGTTCATGAAAGGGTACCTGCATAGGTATAAAAGCAGTACCTCATTGTAATCATTCAATCGTCTTATATCATATCAATAAAATATTTATTATTATAAATACCTCGTGTATTTTTATAATTAAAGTTGCTTTTGCTATTAAGTCTACAAATCTACAAATCTTGCTACTACAGTAACCAAATCTTCAGTTTCCGCTGTTACAGTTCTGCTTGTGGCCTGCACAGAAAATACTTACCAACTATCCTAGAACTCGGTCTTCTGCTTTAGGCCAGAATTTCCTTCTAGTTGTCTTTTCACTCTTGCGGCTAGGGCACACTTGCGACTCCTTTTTCTGCTTTTGTCACCACACACAAGAATAAATGATCTTTGGTTTCTCTTGTCTCCAAACCTCTCCATTAGTTTGTTATTTATACTTGTCCTTATGTCGCTTAGGAAGCCCTTATTTCCTTCGAGATCCCTCCAACTCAACTTTTACACTAAGATATCGGAATCGTCCCTCCCAAACCCAGAAACGCCATTTAGCATTTTGAAAACGGATACTTGTATGATTCGGCATTGAAACGTCAAAGATATTTTTCCTGGGCTTTCACTTTTTTGGATATGACAGAACCCAGTGTAGAAATGTTTCAGGCCATTTTTTAATTGTTTTGGATACGTTTCCAGAATTTCTGAAATTCAGATACGTATCACAAAAATCGTGATATGTATTTGGATGTTTGGAAACGTATCCAAGCGTAAAGTGCAAAAATTGGGAACGTATAATGCATTTTGACTGTTTTTGCGTGGGAAAAAGACCGAGTTGAGGGGCCCGCCACTTGTTTAACCTATATCACTCAATGAAAGAGCCTCTTTACCCTATTTTCATGCCATTTCGTTGCTTGGAGGAGGCCGTCATTTCCCTACTTGGAGTTGGAGGAGGTCGTCGCCGCTTGGAGGAGGAGACCGTCTCAGGTTGGAAGAGATCTTGGAGCCTTGACAATTGGTGTTTGGAGCTTGGTTGCTAGAGCCTAGAGATCACGTGGAGCTTGGAGATTGAAGGTATTTACAGTTTACTCCTAAGTTGTTATTAAGATTCAAGCTAGAAAGTCTAAATATTGAAATATAAATTTATAGATTATGTAACATGTTGCTTGTTGAAACTTGAAATATAAATAGAAATAGATTCTAGAATTTATTTTTATTTTATTTTGTAGTTTCTATTTATATCATCATCATGGTATCTTCATGTTCATCCATTCGTAATGAAGAATAAGAAATTGAATCAACCCCTAAAGTTGATCCAGAGTCACCACTTTGGAAATATGTAACAATGGTAGGGAATATCAAAGAGGGGGATTCATTGGTATGGATTTGCAGTGAGTGTCAAAAGGAGTTTAAGGGATCATACACCCGAGTTAAAGAACAATTATTTGTGTTAAGAAACAATGAGATTCAAATATGCACCGACCCACCTAAAGAAAATGAGACAGAGGGAAAAGGTTAAAGCAAGGAAAAAATTGCAAAATATCAGAAAGAACAAGACAAGGCAAATGTTAAAGCAATTGAAGCAAATATCGTCTCTCAATTCAAACAACCAACAAGGTTGGGAGCATTTTCATCATAGCCTCCACTTCTCTCTTATGGAATTGACAATCTTGGTTCAAAGTGGTCTAATTTGGGACCGCTTGAAAAGAGTTTTAATAATGATGGTCGAGAGAAGACAGATGTAGCTATAGGTCAATGCATTTATACAAATGGCCTTCCTTTTAAACATGTGCGATCTCCTGGGAAAAGATTATCAAAGCAGTGAATGAAGCCCCAAAAGGGTACTAGTCTCAAGAGCCCTGGATATGAGAAGGTCTGCACTAACATCATTGATTGCTAAGATGTTAGATTTGGAGGTGAAATTAAACCCCATTCGTAATTTATGGCGCATTTCAGGGGTGTCCATCTTTTCTGATGGATGGAGAGATCAAAGGAATAAGCCTTTGATCAATGTGATTATTCAGAGCCCAAAGGGGGCAATGTTTTTGAGGGCAGTGGATTGTGAGGGGTAGTTGAAAGATTCCCAATTCATTGTAGATATCTTGATTGAAGAAATTGAATTGTTGGGGCCAAAAAATGTGATCCTGGTAATAACTAACAATGCAACAGTGTGTAGAGCAACAAGCCTAATTATTGAAGACAAATATCAACACATCTTTTTGACCCCTTGTGTTGTACATTCATTAAGCCTCATGTTGACCAAGATGGGGACTCTAATTGAGTGGATTTGACTTATTTTTGAAAAGACAAAAAAATTCAAGCCTTCTTCACAAACCACCACATGTCTCGAGGCATCTACATGGAATTTGCGAAGTTGGAGCTCCTTAAGGTACCTAAACTTTAAAGTCTATTTCATAATTTCTAATTTCTATGACTAAATTCAAATATGTAAATTGGATTCTCAAATAAGTCATGATTCATGAATCATAATAGGTATTCAATAAATTATGATTTTTAATTTATTGAAACATCGACACTTGTAGGTTTCCGAGAATCGTTTTGTTTCTTACATCATAGTGTTAACAAGGCTTATGCAGGTGAAAGAAGCATTACAATCAATGGTATGCAATTCTCTTCGGAACCAATGGAGGCAAACCCAAACTGAAAGAGCACAAGCAATACAAAGGTTGGTTGTTGATGCTGAATGGTGGGATAGGGTGTAGTACCTCTTGGCATTTAATGAGCTAATTGTGGATTTTCTATGCCTGCTTGACACAAATATGCCTAATTTGAGAGAGGTGTGAGGGTATTGACTCCATGATAGAGAAGATAAGGGTGGTTATAAATGCCAAGGAGAAGGACCTAGATGAAATCTTCTATAAATAAGTAAAAAATATATTGACCAAAAGGTGGAACAAGATGAGCACCCCATTGCACTTTTTGGCCTATGTAGTGAATCCAACATATTATTTTGTAGAGTTGCTAAGTAATTTGGAAATAATCGCATCAATCAAAGACCCATAAGTCTCAGAAGGATTTAAGAAAGTTTTTATAAAGCTATTTGTAGATCCAGATATTGAGATTAAGATTCATTCAAAGTTTTCTCATTTTGTGGGATCAGAGGGTTTGGGTGCAAATGTTGATTCTAAGCGGGACAAAACCATATTATGTCCAATTAATTGGTGGAACTACTATGGTGCGTAACTTCCACATATCTAAAAATTGGCCATCAAGATCTTGTCATAGATTGCTAGTTCCTCTTTAGTAGAGAGCAACTGGAGCATATATGGCTTCATCCATTTGGTGAAGCGAAACAAATTATGCTCCAAGAAGTATGAGGAATTAGTGTATGTTCATTCAAACCTTCATCTTTTGTCACACAAGAGTGACAAATACAAATTTGGGCCCACCAAACTATGGGATGTGGAACCAAAGTCGGTTGACTTGGATATGACATTGAATGCCATGTCTCATATGACTTTATTTGATGAGGAGGCACCAATAATTACATCTTCAAGTGGACATGGCAGCAATGCTCCCACTCCTGGAGAGGATTCAAATGTTGATGTGGATTTTAATTACGTGAATGAATACATATTTGATGATATGTAAATGGTCTTGTCCCACATAGAATTAAGATCTCTACCCAAACCCTATGATCCCACAAAATGTTGATTTTTAATGTACCTTGGACAATGGTTTCCCATGGGTTAGTCTCTACCTAGGGAAAAGTGTTCATACTGTGGAAAATCCGAATCGCGTTTCTTCAATCAACAACCACATAAGTCTGAAAAACATCATCATTTTTCTGCACGCAGGGGATATATGTAAAGATATTTTCTCTCTGGAGAATTCTAGAGTGAAGATTGAGAGGAGGGCTGCAGACCTACAATATCTCTAGTATGTTCTCCTCTCAAGCTCTCATTCACAATCTGTCTTGAAGATGGATCTCCATTGGGATTCGAAACGTCGACCAAGTTTTGTTCATACTGTGGAAAATCCGAATTGCGTTTCTTCATCCAAATTAATTCTTTTCCTAAGTGTGATTTTATAAGTGGTAAAGTCAATATTAAATTATAAAGTGAAAGTGACTTTAGACATAAAGTACAATGTGGGCACTTTATTTAATGGGCGAGTTAAAAAATATAACGTGAGAATTAAATGCACATTTATTCTCATCCTTTGTTCTAAATGAACTTGAGCCATTAGATTTTAGGGTTGCCCAAAAGTCATTTAGAGAAACAAAAGGGGGAAAAGAAAAGAGAGATTGCATTCATTCATTCTTCATGAGCAGATTGGAGAAAAGAGGTTGAGAACTGGAGAAAAGTTCTGAGAGAGAAATTTGTTTCAGCAAGCTAAAGGAGTGATTTTTGGCCAAATCTGGGCACAAAAATCAAGGCATAGAAGATAATAGAAGATACAGTACGAACAACAGTTAATGCTTGTGAGCCACACGCAGTTCGAGAGTAGTTTTTGAGCAAAATAAAAAAAAATGAAAAAAAAACCGTACAGTCTGTACGGAAATCCGTACAGTCCATATGGAATCAGTATAGTACAGTCCGTGTCTGTACAATACAATTTCAACTTCAAGTGGGCATAAAAATCGAGGCAAAGTGGGCTCAGTTTTCAAGGAGTTTTGGGTTGAAGAGATAAGTTGTATTTTGCTGTTTTGTTTTGTTTGCAAATGTATTTTTCCTGAACTTGAAAGATAAATAAATTTGAAGAGGTCTCTAACAGGTATTCCCCGGAGAAGATTGAAGGGGTTGTGCCTGGGTCTAAGTTGACTAAAAATCTGTTTAATTTTTTATCTGTTGTGGGTCTGCTTATGTCCATATTTATTTTCAGCATGTGTTGATAGTCCCATGTGTTTTAATCTCAAAATTTCATTTCCAAAATTCTATATGTTGAATGTAAGTTTATGGGAAAGGGAATTTAGCTGAATGGGAGTGATAAGGTGAAATTAAAATCAGGTTGGGATTGCAGGAAATTTTTTGGTCATCAAATTTCAACACAAAATGAGCAAACTATGAATAATTCTGAATTCCAATATTATGATATACAAATAGCTTTCAAAAATCTTTCGTAAATTCTTGTTAGACTTTTGGGTCTTTGTTTGGTGTGGTTATTTCTGGATTACTTAGCAACTCCGCAGAATAATATTTTGGATTCACTGCATAGGCCAAAACGTGCAATGGGGTGGTCATCTTGTTCCACCTTTTGGTCAAGATATCTTTTACTTTGTTGTAAAATACTTCATCCGGGCCCTTCTCCTTGGCATTTATAACCACCCTTATTTTCTGTATCATGAAGTGAATGCCTTCATACACCTCTGCCAAATTAGGCATATTTGTGTAAAACATGCGTAGCAAATCCCCAATTGGCTTAGTAAATGCCAATAGGTAATCCATCCTATCCCACCATTTATCATCAACAACCAACTTTTTCACTGCTTGTGCTCTTTCATTTTGGGATTGCCTCCATTGATTCCAAAGAGAATTGCATGCCATTTATTGTAATGTTTCTTTCAACTACATAAGTCTTGTTAAGACTATGATGTTAGAAGAAAAATGAGTCTCGGCAACTTGCAAGTGAAAATGTTTCAATAAATTAAAAATTATAATTGATTGAATACCTATTATGATTCACGAATCATGACTTATTTGAGAATTCAATTTACAAATTTGAATTTAGAGTCATAGAAATTAGAATTTATGAAAAAACTTTAAATTTTTGGTACCTTAAGGAGCTCCAACTTCGTAAATTTCCTGTAGATGCCTTGGGACATGCAATGGTTTGTGATGAAGGCTTTGATTTATTTTGCCTCGTCAAAAATAAGTTGAATCCACTCAATTTGAGTCTCCATATTGCTCAACATGAGTTTCAATGAATGTACAACAAAAGCGGTCCAAAAGGTGCATTAATATTTGCATTCAGTAATTAGGTTCGCTGTTGTACACACCGTTGCATTGCCAATTATTACTTGGACAACACTTTTTGGCCCCGCCAGTTCAATTGCTTCAATCAATGTGTCAGCAATGAATTGATAATCTTTCATTTTCCCCTCACAATCCACACCTTCAAAAACATTGGCTCTGAGCAATCACATAGATCAAAGGCCTATTCCTTTGATTTTTCCATCCATCAGAAATGATAGACACTCCTTAAATGCACCATGAATTATGAATGACGTTTAATTTATCGTCCAAATCTAACTTCTCATCAGTCAACGATGTAGTGCGGACCTTCTCATATCGAGGGCTCTTGAGACTTGCACCCTTTTGGGGCTTCATTCACTGCATCGATCATCTTTGCCTAGTAAGGATATCACATAAGGTTAAAGGGAAGGCCATTTGCATAAATGCATTGACCTATAGTTGCAATCTGCCTTCTCTTGACCATCATTATTAACACTCTTTTTAAGCGGTCCCAAATTAGACTGCTTTGAACCAGGGCTGCCAATTCCATAAGAGGAAAGTGGAAGCTTTGGTGAAGATGCTACCAACCTTGTTGGTTGTTTGAATTGAGAGGCAAGATTTTCCTCATTTGATTTAGCAACTGCTTTCACTTGTTCTTTATGATATTTTGCAATTTTTTCTTGCTTAAACCTTTTCTCTCTGTCCCATTCTCTTTAGATAGGCTAGTGCATATTCAAATCCCATTGTTTCTTAACACAAGTAATTGTGCTTTAGCTCGGGTGTATGATTCCTTAAAATCTTTTTGACACTCACTGCAAGCCCATACCAATGATTCCGCTCCTTGGATATTCCCTACAATAGTTACATATTTTCAAAGTGGTGACTTAGGATCAACTTTAGGGGCCGATTCAATTTCTTGTTCTTCATTATGAATGGATGAACTTGAAGATGCCATGATGATGATGCAAATTGAAACTACAAAATAAAATAATTTTTTTTCTTGAATCTATTTATATTTCAAGTTTCAACAAGCAACATGTTACATAATCTATAAATTTATATTTCAATATTTTGACTTTCAAGCTTGAATCTTGATTACAACTTAGGAGTAAATTGTAAATATCTCTTGTTTGCGCTTCGTAATTCCGAGGCTGAAGACAGAATCCCAGAGGCAACATCAAAATCGCTTTGGCCCTAGGATCTAGCCCTCCTAGACCCAGAGAGGGATCTCTCCATTAGATGTAGCTTTGTTAGATTGGGCATTTTAGGCTAGCTATTAGTGCATAGGGGTTTGTTTGAAAATTGTGGTTGAGACAACAGAAGAGGGCCATTGGGCTATGGAGTCAAACAGGTGTAAACATATTTAAATGGATGAATAACCAAAATCATGTATAACCAGGCAAGCTAGTCATGTCAATGGATCTCTACAATTTGTGAAATAAAAAAAGGAGGAGAGATTAAGGTTCAATGTGAACGCAGAGCAGACCTTATCTGAATTTTATATTCAAATTTCAGAGGAAAACATAGATACTGTTTGAACACTGTGCAGGGTGCCCGATGACAAATCTTGACAAAATTTTCTTATGCATAGTAAAGATAATAAAGCAATGGTGGGATAAAGGAAAGAAGATAACATGAAGAAGTACATCACCACTCAAACATAACACAAGAATTTGGAAACATCAGTGTCCTTTCATTCCTCCAACAAAAGAGTGTTTACAACCAAATGAGCCTTTTACAATGGTTTTTCCCTTCAGGTCTCCCCCTTGGTCCCCACTTGATACTGCTAATGCATGCAGTATTTAACTGAAAACTACAATGGTTTTCGTATCTACCTCGACAATCGGTTATTATCTACAAAGTAAGAAAAATTTGACAAGTGCAATCATGCAGAGGCCATGATAAAATAAATCTGACATTTGGCCCTGCTTTTTCAGAAAACCGTTGCTGGATAATTAAATCTGGTGCTGCGTTGGCTGATTTAGCTGATCTGATTGTTGTGCTCGCTGTCATGATGGCCATTCTGTTTCTAACTGCCTTTGTCTTCACTGCGTTGGTTACTATTGCAGTGAAGTTTGAAACGGAAAGCCCACCACTTCCTTTGAAACATACATAAATGATTTCAATGAACCTTGGACGGGAATGGTGCGGATCGACTACGTGAGGCAATGGCAGGAGGCAGTGGTGGCAGGAGTGGACATGGAGTAGTGGTGGTGGGAGTTGTCGTGACGCAGTGGTGGCGGTGGTGGTAGGTGGACGTGGAGTAGCGGTGGCGGGAGTCTGTTGGTTGACGTGGAGCAGCGGTGGTGGGAGTCGTCGTGACGCACGATGACAGTGGCGGTTTTGTTTGCTGAGAAAAACGGTTTTCGAGGGGGTAGTAGAGTGGTAGGAGGTTTCGGCGGAGGGGGGTGCGAAACGCCCTGGTGCCACCATGTAAGGGTATGGCCCAGACCGTGAAACTGCCCATTTCAAACCCCCCCAGTAGTAAAGCTCGGATGGAGAGGGGGGGTCGAAAAGTTACGTCGAGCGTCGGATGGAAGCAGGGTAAGGCAAATGAGCTGGTACGTGACGGAGAGGTGAGGTATAGTTAACGTGGAGGGGATGTATGATGTGACGGCTTTGTCGGGTAGTAGAAAAGTGTCATGAGACTAGCGGGGTGCGAGTGGATGGTGGGGTAAGGGGAAATTTACATTTAAAACCAAACTTAGGGTAAAGGGCATATAATAAATGTATGATAATATTTAAATGCCCAAAATACATAACATCAGTTTATAATGATGATGGCATTAATGATATGATATGGCGGGGTTAGTAATATAAAGTTCGAAATATTTTTTTTTGTTGATGATGTTTTAGAACTTAGGGCAAGCTCTAAAGACTTTTTCCAAAACAATTCTTTATGCGCCTTAAACTTGTACTGGGATTTCCAAAACCAAGGAGAATCCGTTCTTTACCCTTTTTAACGAGCAGTTCCTTCTTGGAAATAAATGACAGCCATGGAATATTATTTTCAGTATAAACAATCTAAACATAAATAATCAGTCACCTTGTGATACTATAGATTATAGAATACTAATAATGGCTCTAGTTGGGGATGGCAGCTCCGGAGGAGGTGTTAAGAACACCATAGATCAGTGGCCTGATCCATTGTGCCGATCTCAAATATGCAACCTGGTCTGCTACAAAATCTCTGCGGTTGAAAATATTTAAGATGAAAACATAACTCTCTGCAACTGAAGTTTGGAACACTCTTGAACTGAACACTGAAAATCAATATGAAACTAAAACTGGAAAGATGCTCATAGTACTGAGCTTATTTGCACACCTACCTACTCTAGTCTGAGAAAATATTATCCCATCAAATAATAATCAGACTTCCAATGTAACTAGTCCAGCAAATGAGTGCTTAACTGAACCTGACCTTCCATCTCTGTGAGGATAGAACATGGTTTGAAGCATGGTGACTTGACTCTCTCACTGAATCTAATAGCTTTGTTAATCAACCTGGTAGATTCTTCCTTCACTGATGGCTGGAATAAACTGCCCAAAGGATCTAGGTAAACATGCAACATGAGATCTCTCAGATGATTGGTGATATAAATGTTGAAAAGTATAACTACGTCGATCTTCATGTTGACTTGTAATTATGTTTTTATGTAAAGAAGAAGACAAAGATAATAAAATGTATTTTGTTGTACTTGCTTCATGGGTTTCATGAGCAAGATTTTATTATGTAGATAGACTTCTTCTTGATGTCTATTAGGTTCTTTTCTTCTAGATATAAATAGAATTAAGTGTAAAAATCATGAAGGATCTAGTTCAGATTTATATGCTCCAAGACCTTGTAAAGAAGCTCTCAACAACCCTCAAAAAGCGTTGGAAGACAAGCTCCAAACACAGTCAAAACAACCTTCAACAATGTTGGATTATATGTGAAGAAAATGCCTCATAAATGCTGGAGAAAATAAACTACAAGTCGGCCTACAAATTGTGTTAAAGTCAGGTGGAAGGTCGGCTTATTAACTAACTGCAACAACTAAATATACCTGGCTGAACTGCGCAGAAAAACACAGAATTTGCGGATTTTCTTTGTCGCTTTTATAGAGCTGAAAGTGCGGATTTGAGTACAGGAGAAAGTGCAGATTTGGGTACAGGAAAAAGTGTGGATTTGAGGACAGAAAATTGCGGATTTGTCTGAAGATTTTATAGTGATAAAATTGTGGATTTGTCTGAAGATTTTACAGTGATACAATTGTTGATTTTTCTGAAGATTTTTCAGTAATAAAAGTGTGAATCTGTCTAAAGATTTTACAGTGGTAAAAGTACGGATCTGAGAGGAGGAAGAAGTGTGGAATTCAGGACAAAGACTAATATACATATTTAGATTAGGGTAAAGGAATTTCAGACAACCTTGAAGGATATTGCAGATAGTTCTGAAATGGTGACAGCGTGACCAGGTCTGGAAGATACGAGTTAAAGCAGGGTTCTAGTGTGGTGGGGATCTGTTCTATGAAGTAGTGAATGCAGACCTGTATAAAGGAGCTACGGTCAAGAATACCGTCAAGCTTGTAATAAATATACCTGCAATCAAATGACAACATAAGGTTGGTAAAGAAAAGAAGGATCAGCATTGATGGTAGAAAAAGAAGCAGTGTCAAGGTCATGGAAGCATTAATAAATCAAGGTCTGAGTCTTGGTCAGGTACTTGTCATTTGAAAGTCTATAAGAAGATTTTCTTGTGGGTTTTCCTCTCCAAGAGGGAGATGTTTTGCCTTGGCTCTAGGAGTCTAATCTTGTGTCTTGTTTATTTTGATAATTGACTTGATGAAAGATTAAACAAGATAATGAAGAGAAGACATAATTAACTCACAAGTAATTATCATTAAGAGCATTTGTATTAAACACCAACCCTCTAAATTCTCATCAATAAAAGCATACCTCATCCTAGATTGTTCCCTTGCTTCTGTGCTAGCACTGACTGTCTTCACATGGCAAAGAAGACATTTGTTTTTCTCATCTGTCCATGATAATCAATTGTTTTGTGCGCTCTTCATCATTCCCTTTATCATTCAGAAACTTGCAAGGAAGTAGCAAACTCCCAATTATCTCAGAAAAAGGGTCATTAGCTATAATATCAATATGTTGTGCAACTTTTTCAATGTCCCAAGAAGAAAATACTGGGGCACTTTTGTGGTTTTTTTCAAATTCTGTAGATTCAGAAAGAGGATTAGAGAGGTCTTCAATCAACAAATCTTCTTGGCTTTCATTAGGAAAACTTGATGGGCGTTCAATCTCTGAATAAAACACTGCTAGTTGAAGATGCTCTTGTGAATCTGGGCCATCAAACTCTAGATTACTAGACTGCTGGAGGTTTTCACTGCTGTCCTCTGCTAGATCTAGTTCCGGGAGTTGAAGTTCTTCTTTAACCATCTATTGATCATATGTTCCTTGTGCTCCTAGGGATATTTCTTGTGATGAAACTTCATGAACTTCTGGACAACATGTACCATTTCTTTGTTGGAAATACTGAGAGGGGTGAATCAGTGTGTCTTTACAATTGTTATTTTTACCAGTTAGATCACTTATATTTAGAACACAAAATGAACAATAATAATAAATGCTTTTATTATTTTCTTCTTTACAATAAATCGAGTACAATATCTGTAGGGCTCCAACCCTAGATGAAGACACCAATCTTCAATCTCCCAGGGTCCAACCTGTATTTGCCAAGCACTGACTTGGACTTCCAAGGCTCCAACCTTGTCAATTATGAGGCACCAACCTCAAGGGCTCCAACCCTATATCTGGTACAGGCTCCAACCTGGTCTCCTGAGGACTCCTATCCTCTGGGGCTCCAACCCTATCTTCCAAGGCACCAACCTTGTCAATTCTGAGGCACCAACCTCAAAACTTCATTTTGTTAAGATATATTTGGTTATACTTACGGCTCCCATTGTCTTCTTCAACGAGCCCTGACAATCTTCAGCTTACTCTTCATTGTAATCTACACATCACGTCATCAATGACAACCTTTTCTTCGTAGAAGGTGTCACCACTACTCTTCATTGTACCCAAACAATTTCTCAAGTTACCTCATGATGGCTTTATCAATGCATCATTGTCTTCAACATTATCTCCACAAGATCTTCAATATGTCTTCAAGTTGCTCCAAGATGTCTTTCAAGAATGCTTCACAAGTCAACAAGTCTTCACAAGTCTTAAAAGAAGCTTCTTGATGTTGGCTTCAAAGGATGTTCTCTTATATTCTCCTTCAGAGGTCTTTACCTCAGCAAGGTTGCTTCACTAATCTCCCTTGATCTCAAAACATTGTCTTCTATAAGCTACTCTTCCAGACCTTCTTCAAGAAGTCTTCAAAACAATGCTCCAAACGGTTAGATCTACACACTTCAAAAAAACAATGTTTCAACACCAAATCTGCTCTGAGGTGGTTTTAAGGTTGCTCAGCAAGACTGCTTCAAAATGCCCATGAAATAAGCCCACAAATCTGCTCAAGGTAGCTTTAGAAGTTTGTCCTCAAAATATGCTTCAAGTAGTCTCTTGGAGCTGCCTTCAATGGTCCTGCTATACACTGCCAATATTGTGATTCCAACAGTGATCTAACAAATTCAACACTGTACCTTCAAAAGCCTGCAAAGTTGTGTCACTATTCTACTCCATAGGTCTGCAAACATATGCCACTATACTTCTCAGGCTAGCATAATATGTTTGCAAAAGATCCAAGTCTGTCCCAAAAGAGTAAAATCAAGGAACCCAAGATTCATTCCAATGTTCTGCTCCAACTCAGAACTTTTCCATAGATCTGAAGGTCAAGGACTGCCACAGTCTTCAAGGAAACCTTTCTTGTGGTTCAAGGTTTGTTTTCAGCTTGTCTTAGATTAGTGCTAGCCACATATCTGAGATCTATTCTGCTTCAGATTTGAACCACAGGAATGACTGCAAAAGGGGCCAAATTGCAGAAGGGTCTGAACCTTTGTCACAGGGCCAACTTACAGGTTTGTAAAAGGCCGAATTTCAGGGCTAATTACAGGTCTGTGATAGAGCTGAAAATGCAGACCACTTAGGCCGAAATTACAGTGGCCACACGGCCAAAATTTCAGGCCTGAAATAGGCTGAAATTTCAGAGACTATTTCTGCTAAAAAAAAAGTTTGAAATCTGAGCTCTTCCACAGGGCTGAATTGTACAGTCCGAAGTCTTTGTTCAAAACAGAAATAATACAAAAATTATTACTCCAAAATTTCATAAAGAAATCAGAAAATGATGCTCCAGAATTCGATTTAAAAGTCTGCTTCTTTACTTGTTATCACAAATCTGAATTTAGAATAGAATCTTAAGCTGCAACGAGAAAACTAAAAAAGTTTCCCAAACAGTGATTCTCTGTCCTCTTCGGCCTCCTTCCTATTTCTGTGATCCTTCTCTGAATTGATCACCGAGCTAATGATGAAGAATAAAGATTGAGCACTATATTTGTACTGTTCTTTCCGTTCTTAAACGAAAAGACACGTCTCCTTAGGGCAGGCCGACATGAGAAGAAGTTCAGGTCAGCTAACTGTCTAGAAATGATTTTAATCTTGTAAATTCTCGTTCTCCCTCACCATTTGGAGTTTTGGGGTGTGTAAGGGCTCATTAGAAAGGAAAAATTATACTCTAAAAGGTGGTGTAGGTGTCATAGTGAAATTCTGCCTCTAAGGTAGTAAAAAAATATTTTTTAATGTGACTGGTCATTTATTGGTGTAGAATTGGAGGTAGGCAATGTAGACTTCTTCATGGATGGACTTCATCTTGTTAGGCTTCATCATCATAGGCTCATGATGTCATCATGTCATCAAGTGTTCTTCATGTCATGTCTCCAGACATTGTCCATGTAATCAAATGGTCCTCTATGTCATCATCAAATGGTCCTCCATCAACCATGTCATCTTGACATCATGTTGGATGTAGTCCTCTTCATCAAGAGTAGGCACATCATCAGTAATGACATCCTTATTAACCAAGAGGAATGACATCATCATCTGGAACGAGGCATCTCAAGAATATTGACATCTCAGTCAATGTCATATTGACATCAATGACAACCTTAGACCAACAGTCTCCCCCTTTGTCATTGATGGCAATATTCTTGCCCTTCCAACATTCTCTCCCCCTTTGACATTAATGGCAAACGAGGTGCCCAAATACTCCCCTTGTCAAGTTGCTGCTTCTCCTGGCAATATGATCCATGATAGATGTGTTTGTATTTCTTCATGTGTTGTACCATCTCCCCTTGTCTGGACAAATTCCTTTAGCTCATGAAGGATCGCTCACCTTGTGTGATCAAGTAGAAGGCATCATCACAAAATCATGTTTTTCTTCAATGGAGTTACTTTCGAGAGATGATTTATCAAGATTGTCCATGCGTAACTCATCAAGGATTTCATAGGGCCCACTCACGGATCACTTTCTGCAAGAATACTCAAGAATCACAAACTCCCCCTAACTATATGCATCGTCTCTTTTTGGCAGGGTTTCATCATTGAATAATTGGAATATCACATCTGCCAAAAATGTCTTCATCAAATCAACAACATGAGTTGATGAATTGAGTGTTCAAGCGACTTCCGGATTCAACTTGTTTCCTTCTCCATACTTGTGTAACTTTCTTCTTTGGCATGGTTCTAGCTTGTGCAGGGGCCCAATCAAGTTACAATCACGTGCCATATGTCCAATGTTATGGCAATTGAAGCACTCTATCTTGTTCATGAATAAGAAATCATGACTTCTTCTTGCAAAATTGCTTCGAGGAGATTGACGGGGACCATTATATTTGTCTTTGTGATATGCCCTACAATATTTTGCCACGTGCCCAAAGTTTGTACAAGAATAGCAATATCCAAGAAATATACTTTGGTACCTGGAGGATTGAGATTGCCTTGATGCACTTCCAAAGTCATTCTGTCTTGGGATTCTTTGATCAAATTTATTGCCTCTTGCAATCTTGACACCATCTACATATCTTCTTGGAGTGGGCTTTCTTCCAATGTCACTTTGAATCTTCTCCTTTTCTTTGTTGGAACTCGGGGCATCAACATTTCTTCCAGGCTTCTCCACATCCTTGTTGTTTGAAGAATTAGGGTTTGCATTATTTGAAGGTTTACCTACATAGCCAAGACCTAATTTATCAAGGGGAGACCTCTGCTGACTTAGGATGTCATCTAGGGTTTGAGAGCTTTTCAAGTTTTTATTCAGCAATTCAACTTCCTTTTCAAGAAGGACAATTTCTCCTTTCAACTTTTCACAATCTTCATCTTTCGTAAGTAGTTGCTTCTTCATTTCTTCCATCATCCTTGTTGCTTCATGTGCTTCGATTTTAAGGGAGATGATATTTGATTTCATTATGAAGACTTCTTCATTCTCCTTTGCTAGACTGCTCTCCATTTCTTCTTTTATTCTTGTAGCTTCACATGTTTTGGCCTTGAGAAGATTGATGTCTGATTTTAGTTTCAAGATTTCTTCATCCTTTTCGTCTAGTTGGCATATCATGGTGTTTCTCTCCTTTTCTGCTTCATTAACTTGTCCTTCTATGACTGCCAAAGTTTCCATCACCTTCTCAGCTCCTTGCGCTTGTTTCCTTGCTTCTTCTAGTTGAGCTCTAAGAGAGGAGACCTCTTCCTTGTATTGACCAATCTCTGCTTCAAGATTGTTCAAACTCTTAAGTCTTTGTTCAAGGTGGCTTGAAAAAGTTTCTTCCTTTTTCTTTGCCTTATCCAATTGATTTGTCATAGATATGACTTCTTCATGATGCTTTCTTTTGTTTTGATAAAATTCCTCTTTAAGTTTGGCGAGCTCCTCATCTCTTTCTTGTACATGAAGCTTGACAAAGTCAACTTCCTTCCTTGTCTTGTCTTGGTTACCATCTTATACTTTCTTCTTAAGTTCCTCATTTTCCTTTTTCAAACTGTTAATCTCTTCCATGGAAGCCATAAGTTTATTCAAAAGATCTTCTTCAAAGTCTTCTTTGTTCTCTTCATCTTCTAGGTCTTCTTTAGCCTTGTTGTCATCTCTTTTATCTTTAGCTTCCTCGACAAATTCTGGACTTCTTTCTAGTTTTCCATCATCTTCTTGATTAGAGATAATTGTCAACGCTCCTTTTGAGTGAAGATCATGAATTTTGTCCCATATGACTTTTGCTGACAAACATTTTTCAAAATTGGCCTTCACAGAATTTGGTGACCCATTCAAAATTGCCTTCATTGCTCTTTTATTGTACTCCTTGGATTCTTCGTCCATCGTGTCATTAGTAATCACTGATTTCCAAACTTCAATTCCATGAGTCTTCAAAAAATTCCTCATTCTTGCCACCCATATATCAAAGTTTCCATTGAACAATGGAGCCTTCGCAAATTGATTTACTTCAATTTCCATGGTTGAGGAAGACATGTCTTTAGGAGGATTGGAGACTTTCTTTCTTGGCTTTGCCATTTGTGTTCTACTGATCAACCTTCAAGCTGTTAGGCTTTGAGTGAAGGTACTGGCTCTAATACCAATCGTTGGAAATACCGAGAGGGGGGTGAATCAATATGTCTTTTCAATTGTTATTTTTACCAGTTAGATCACTTATATTTAGAACACAAAATGAACAATAATAAATAATGCTTTTATTATTTTCTTCTTTACAATAAATCAAGTACAATATATGTAGGGCTCCAACCCTAGATGAAGACACCAATCTTCAATCTCCCAGGCTCCAACCTGTATTTGCCAAGCACCAACTTGGACTTCCAAGGCTCCAACCTTGTCAATTCTGAGGCACCAACCTCAAGGGCTCCAACCCTATGTCTGGTACAGGCTCCAACTTGGTCTCCTGAGGACTCCTATCCTCTGGGGCTCCAACCCTATCTTCCAAGGCACCGACCTTGTCAATTCTGAGGCACCAACCTCAAAGCTTCATTTTGTCAAGATATATTTGGTTATACTTACAGCTCCCAATGTCTTCTTCAACGAGCCTTGACAATCTTCAGCTTACTCTTCATTGTAATCTACACATCACGTCATCAATGATAACCTTTTCTTCGTAGAAGGTGTCACCGCTGCTCTTCATTGTACCCAAACAATTTCTCCAAGTTACCTCATGATGGCTTCATCAATGCATCATTGTCTTCAACATTATCTCCACAAGATCTTCAATATGTTTTCAAGTTGCTCCAAGATGTCTTTCAAGAATGCTTCACAAGTCAACAAGTCTTCACAAGTCTTAAAAGAAGCTTCTTGATGTTGGCTTCAAAGGATGTTCTCCTATATTCTCCTTTAGAGGTCTTTACCTCAGCAAGGTTGCTTCACTAATCTCCCTTGATCTCAAAACATTGTCTTCTATAAGCTACTCTTCCAGACCTTCTTCAAGAAGTCTTCAATACAATGCTCCAAAGGGTTAGATCTACACGCTCCAAAAAAACAATGTTTCAACACCAAATCTGCTCTGAGGTGGTTTTAAGGTTGCTCAGCAAGACTGCTCCAAAATGCCCATGAAATAAGCCCACAAATCTGCTCAAGGTAGCTTTAGAAGTTTGTCCTCAAAATATGCTTCAAGTAGTCTCTTGGAGCTGCCTTCAATGGTCCTGCTATACACTGCCAATATTGTGATTCCAACAGTGATCTAACAAATTCAACACTGTACCTTCAAAAGCCTGCAAAGTTGTGTCACTATTCTACTCCATAGGTCTGCAAACATATGCCACTATACTTCTCAGGCTAGCATAATATGTTTGCAAAAGATCCAAGTCTGTCCCAAAAGAGTAAAATCAAGGAACCCGAGATTCATTCCAATGTTCTGCTCCAACTCAGAACTTTTCCATAGATCTGAAGGTCAAGGACTGCCACAGTTTTCAAGGAAACCTTTCTTGTGGTTCAAGGTTTGTTTTCAGCTTGTCTTAGATTAGTGCTAGCCACAGATCTGAGATCTATTCTGCTTCAGCACAAAAATTCTGATTTCTTGAGGCCGCATTGGAGGGCATGAAAATTGAGGTTGGATGTTGACTTTGACTACTTTTCGTTGACTGCAGCTTTGACTTTGACTACTTTCCATTGACTTTTGCGTTGACCATTTGCTGTTGACTTGCATTGACTTTTTGGAGCTATCTTTGAGTGGTGTGTGTAACACTTGGAGAAAGGCTGATTTGATTGTTGGAGAAGTTGGTTTGGCCAATTCAAGACTTTGCTGGCTAGGGCATCCTGTTGACTATTGTAACAAACATTCATCTCTATCTTTGCTGGACAAGAAGAATTACAATTTCTGATATATTATTTGGCTTGTCTTTTATTGATCTAGTATTATGTTCTATCAACATTTTACTTTCAAGTTTATGTGATTGCTAAATTTGAATTGGGCCTTAAAGAAGATTGAAGTAAACTGCATTTAAGCATAGAACATACCATGGTTGTCTAAATTTAACATGGTATTAGAGCTGAGGTGAAGACAAAGCCCAAGATAGTGTAAAAAGCAATCACCGAAGAAGAAGTCTTATCAAGGACCAATGGCCTCCTCAACCTACAAGGGTTTCAAGACTGATGATAAGTTGTCTGATAAGTCTAATTATCATGCTTGGAAGATGTCCTTGGATTTGGTAATAGAAGATTAAGATGTCATGGATTATATGCAGGGGGAGATTCATGAGCCTCCTTCAAATGCACCGACTGCCACAAAGACAAAATATAGAAGAGGGGAAGTCAAAGCGAAGATGATTATCAAGGATTCTATACATAAGCCCTTAGTTGCTTATATCTCCGAGCTGGGCACATGTAAAGAGATTTATGATAAGTTGGTTATCATGTTCAGGGCTAGCAATGCTAATCGAGTTCTTTTCTTCAAGAACAAGTTGAAGAATATCAAGAAAGGCAAAGATGAATCCATCCAATCATATTTTATGAGGCTCACAGAAATCAGGAATGATCTCCTTGCCATAGGAGAAGAGATAGTTGATCGAGGGCTTGTCCTCATTGCTCTTGGAGGAATCCCGTGGGAATGGTATGTATTTGACACTATTCTAAATAATAATGTGATTCCTGATTTTGATGAATTGTTGACAAGATACACTCAAGAGGAGACAAGAATGATGGAAAGAGACCATCCCTCAAATGGGAATGGAGGTGACCCCACTGCCTTTACCGCTCATGCAAAGAAGAAGAACCATGGTGGTCCGAGAAATCAAAACCATGGAAGAGCGGGGCCCAAAGGAAGAAAGGGAAGATGTTGCACTTGTAACAAGCTTGGTCACTATGCAAGAGAGTGCCCCAATAGAAGGGACTCTCCCAGGGATGATGACAACAATTTCAGGGGGAATGGAAATCAAAGGAACAACAGGTTCAAAGGAAAGAGGAAGGCTCCCTTTGATCAAAGTGGAAATGGCCAACCTTTCAAGAGGTGAAGAAATTCTAGGTATGATGAGTCCAATATTGTTGATAATAAGAAAAATGAATATAATTTTGTATCTGCTCTCTCCGCTGCATCTCCTCTTGACACCCTGGATGTTTGGTTGATTGATAGTGGTGCTTCAAGGCACCTTACTGGATATAAATAAGCCCTCTCTGATCTAATTGAGGAGGATACTAACTTAGAAAATATCCTTGGAGACAATGCCACCTATCCCGTGAAAGGGACAGGGACTGTGACCCTTCATCTATCTCAAGGTCAAGTCCTCCGCTTACAAGATGTGTTGTATGTACCTGATTTGAAAAATAACCTTGTGTCCATTTCGGTAATGGAAGACAAAGGATTCAAGGTGGCGTTCATTGATGGAAAGGTATGCATTTGGAAGAAGAACTTCAAAGAAGCTCTTACTATTGGTTTTAGAGTTCATACACTCTATTAGGTTGGAGGAAGTCTACTGGGGGCCATGACATGTGACACAACCATTCAATCCGAGCTATGGCATCAGAGGTTTGAACACCTTCATTTCAAAGCTCTTCTTGAAGCAAGGAAGGTGGTGACAGGGATGCCCGAGTTTAAAGATGATCATGAAGGTATATGTAAGGGTTGTGCCAAAGGGAAGCATATAAAGGGACGGTTCCCCTCAAGTGTCACGAAGACATCATATATCTTGCAATTGATACATTCTGATCTATCTGGTATGTTGCTCGTAACATCCTTGGGAGGATGTTCCTATTACATGACTTTTATAGAGGACTTCTCCCACAAGACTTGGATATATTTTTGAAGAAGAAGGATGAAGCATTCAAATGGTTTTGTACCTTCACGGCCTTGGTTGAAAATCAAACCGGGGAGAAAATCAAAATTTTGAGGACCAATAATGGGACCGAGTATGAGTCAAATGAATTCAATGACTTTTGCAGGGAAGTTGGCATTAAAAGGGAGACCACAACTGTGTATACTCCTGAGCAAAATGGTGTTGCTGAAAGAAAGAATAGAACCATTGTGGAAGCTGCCCGTGCCATGCTATATAACCAAGGTCTTCTGAAGTTTCTATGGGGAGAAGCTGCAGACATTGCGGTGTATGTTCAAAATAGATGCCCGCATTCCGCTTTGGACTCCAAAACTCCCAAGGAAGTCTTCTTTGGTAAGAAGCTTGATGTCTCCCACTTTAAAGTTTTTGGAAGTCTTGTTTATTTTCATGTGCCGAAAGAAAAGAGAAGCAAGCTGGATGCTTTTGGAAAGAAGGGAATGTTTCTAGGCTACAGTGAAACCACGAAGGCATATAGAATGTATGTGCCTAGTCAAAGAGAAGTGGAGATATGCCACGATGTCACATTCGATGAAGATGCTGCGCTCAAGGAAGTAAGAAGAAGAAGAAGCTGGAAGGCAGGAAGAATGGAAGGATGAACCTATGCTCGATGTTTAAGGACCAATGGATCCTATTGACCCTAGGGACACTTTCGAAGATGCCGAGAGACATATTGCCCCAAGGGGGACATTCCGTGAAAATAAGAAGCCGAATAGGTACCAAGGGTACCTAGCAGCCATGAGTAGAATTGTACAATTTGAGTCTGGATCATTTGAAGAAGCCGTAAAGCATCAAGTTTGGAAGGATGCTATGCATGAGGAATATGAATCTATCATGAAGAATGATGTTGGGGATGTGGTCCCGAGACCGAAGGACAAATCTGTTGTCACCTCGAAATGGCTCTTCAAGATCAAGCATGGAGCTGATCGAAGTGCTGAAAAGTACAAGGCAAGATTTGATGCCCAAGGCTTCTCTCAAAAAGAAGGCATAGATTGTGATGATATATTTGCACCTGTCGCCCACTATAACACCATCCAATCTATCATTGCCCTTGCTACAATGCAAGGATGGAGTCTCCATCAAATGGATGTGAAGACTATCTTTCTACATGGTTCAATCAAGGAAGAGGTTTATGTGGAGCAACCTCTGGCTTTCGAAGTCCAAGATAGAGACTCACATGTATGCAGGTTGAAGAAAGCCCTCTATGGGTTAAAGCAAGCCCCTAGGGCTTGGTATGAGAGGATTGATAGGTACTTGATGAAGCTGGGCTTCACTCGAAGTGATGCTGATCCAAACCTTTATTTTAAGGTTGATAAAGAAAGGCCTCTCATTTTGGTTCTATATGTGGACGATCTCTTCCTGATAGGTGCTGAGCCTCTTATTCATCAATGTAAGAGGGAGCTAGCTTTAGCTTCAGAGTTCGAGATGAAAGAACTAAGACTGATGCACTATTTCCTAGGCTTGGAGGTCTGGCAAAAGCCAGGTGAGATTTTCCTTTCTCAAGGAAAATATGTTGTGAAGCTACTGGAGAGATTTGCGATGGTGGATTGCAAGTTTGTGACTACATCCATGAAACTCAACTTTAAGAAGTTGTGTGGAAGCGTTGCTGGGCACTGAGTATCATCAACTCGTAGGGGGGCTTGATGTTCTTAGTGAAATCATGTCTGGAAATACGTTTTGCAATGAACACATTGAGTCAATATATGGTTCAACCTCATCATATTCACTGGATTGGTGCCAAGAATCTATTGAGAGATCTTCAGGGCACAATCACTCATGAGTTGAGATACACTGCCGGGGGTATGAGGCTCCATGGATATACCGATGTTGATTGGGCAGGAAGTGTGGTGGATCGTAAGAGCACATTAGGATGTTGCTTTACCTTGGGTTCTGCTTCGATATCTTGGATGAGAAGGAAGTAGAAATCGATTGATTTGGGCACCGCTAAGGTCGAATACATTGCAGTGAGTATGGCCTGTTGTGAAGTTATTTGGTTGAGGAAGCTCTTCAATGAGCTGTTTGGACATGTGCTAGATGCCATCGTTATCGTTTGCGATAACTAGAGTGGGATTCGTCTTTTTGAGAATCCCATGTTACACGATCGATCCAAGCATATTGATATTAGGTACCACTTTATCCGGGATATGGTACAGCGAGGCGCCGTAAGGCTCGTTCACATTGGGACTGATGAGCAGGTCACGGATATTCTCACGAAGCCCCCTGGGAAGGTCAAATTCTCAACCTTCCGTGAGAAGCTTGGAATCATGGACAAACCCTATTGTGAGGGTCCTGCTTGAGTTGGACAATGAGCTTTAGGAGCTCCAGGGGGCTTGGGGATAGCTTCTTGGAGCTATAATCACACACGGGGCTAGGCTTGTCGAACCTTGTTATGCTTCTGCCCCACTGTTATGATGTTGAGTTGGTTCACCCTCTCTTTTATCTATGTCCTGCATGCATCCTACCCATGGAGTTTCAGACTCATGGGAAGTACCTCTCATTTGGCCAATGAGGTGGGAAATGTGGATAGAGACCTATAGCAAGATCGATGGATGCGTCGGAGATTGTCATACTCTCTATGTCTAGGATGGAATGTGTCCAACACCTTGATCTGGGATCAAGTCTGATGAGGTTCTTACCTCTAAACTGATTTCGGATCTATAAACTAACTTCGGGTTAGTATGCGACTCTCTTGAGTCCAATTGAGGTTTTATCCTCTAAGTTGACTTCAGGTCAACGGAGTGTGACGTCTTTGTGACGCACTCTCGTTTGTTTGCCCTTAGAGCCGGCAAAGCATGTTACAACTGGATGACACAAGATTGCAGGATGATGATGATGATAATACACGATGGTACTGATGACAGGATGGCACAGGTGGATAGATGGAGTTCTCCCTAGTTGAGAGGGAGTGTTAATATTGGGTAACTAGGTCCAAACTCCATGTTGCACTGCTCATATGATGATGATTATATTTTTTTTGGATTCCTCTTTCAGAGAGGTGCAAGATTGATATAAAGATCATCTTGTTTGGATGAGCAGAACTTATATTTTGATTTTATTTTCCACACGTGCAAATTGACAAGGTCGGCCAGATTTGTAATGTAGGCTCACAAGCCCAACAAATGTGTCACACACCCTCACTGATGGATATAAATAGGAGATGATGCTCATTTCATCATCATCTCATCACACAATCTTCTTGTGATCTGATTGGTTCGTACAGCTTAGGAGAGGCTTCTATCCCTCACACTGTGAATCTGAACACGAAGAAGTTGCTGAATTTTTCGTATTGTTTTAGGGCTTTCTGGACAACATTGACCAACGTTGACTTTTTGTCAACACTTGTGCTTTGACTTCGATTTCGGCACAAAAATTCCAATTTCTTGAGGCCGCATTGGGGGGCACGAAAATTGAGGTTGGATGTTGACTTTGACTACTGTCTGTTGACTGCAGCATTGACTTTTGCGTTGACCATTTGCTGTTGACTTGCATTGACTTTTTGGAGCTATCTTTGAGGGGTGTGTGTGACACTTGGAGAAAGGCTGATTTGATTGTTGGAGAAGTTGGTTTGGCCAACTCAAGGCTTTGCTGGCTAGGGCATTCTGTTGACTGTTGTAACAGACATTCATCTCTATATTTGTTGGACAAAAAGAATTACAAATTCTGATATATTATTTGGCTTGTCTTTTGTTGATCTATTATTATGTTTTATCAGCATTTTACTTTCAAGTTTATGTGATTGCTAAATTTGAATTGGGCCTTAAAGAAGATTGAAGTAAATTGCATTTAAGCATAGAACACACCATGGTTGTCTAAATTTAACAATGAAATAATGCTTTGCACATGATGGGAGTCCCATGGCTTTCAACACTTCACATGGGGGTGTCAATATGGCCCTTTAGTGGACTTGGGCCCTAATTAAGTTGCCCAACCCATGATGAAACCACCTGCCAATAACATTTAATGTCAATTGCTGCATCCTCACCATCAGGTACAATAATTCACTAGTGCATCTAAGTTGACCAAGCTTGTTAGTCAAGAGTAAATTGAGACTTCATATGGGGCTTCCTTTAAAAATTTGGAGCTTTGATCTCGTAATAGTGTTACCTCCCTAGGTAGGATTGATTAATAAACAACCCTATTAGGTGTTCCCAACCCCTAAGGGGAAAGACAGGTCCCTAGTACATCCTTCAATGGATAGATGGCATGTGAATGATGATGAATGGATGGGGACACGCGGGTCTCAAGGCAAAATGCCATGGGTTCAAGGGTGGAAATGATGAGGGATGTCCACATATTGGGTGTATAGGTGTAGGAGGTAGCAATCATGGATACATGAGTTACCTCGGCCTTTGTTTGTCCATTCTTCTTTATTTTCCTTTTTTATTTTTATTTTTATTTTTATTTGTATTATTGCTCGGGGCTCTAGGAAGCGAGAGCATGTTGTGTATGATGTAAAGCAGTTATTACCAGGGGTTGGGATGTGCATGGGTTCCTTTAATGATGTGGGGGCACTCGTGGGCCATAGGAACCAAGGTGATGGCCATAATGATAAGGGGTAAAGTTCATGCTTGGATTTTGCACACGTGCTATATTAAATATACTAACCATCTTTTGCATTTTATATTTTTTTTTTTCTTTGTTTCTTGCTTGTGTCCATGATATGCTTTTAACTTTCTTTTAGCTACATCAACCTTTGGGGCAATGTTTCCATGCCTTACCTAGATATGTGGACAAGGGAAGGATGTGTGCTAGTGTCTTGTGGACCTAGTGGTCATGTGGACCTTGAGAAGGAAAATGATGAAATAGGCCTTGTAATGTGCGGAGGGGAGTGAAAAATGTGGAATGGGAAAACGGGGCCTGTGAAAATTCTACTGCAGTGTATCGGTTTATTTCCTCCTACTTGATTTAATTAATACAAGTTATTTCCAGAATTTAGATTCAGAAAATATTGAAAATAAACACAACTACAACCTACACATGCAAATCATTCACTGAATAATACACTCATGCAACAAAGTGACTCATGGATTTTTGGACACAAGTCCCCGGAAAAACCCAAAGCAGGAAAACCGGTGCAACAGATATGAGGGTTTATTATTAAGTAGTTCTAAGTACAGCAAATCTGGGTTCTAGGCTTGGAAAACCCGACAGAGAATAAAATATATCAAATCTATAGCTAACCTGAAGATCTAGTGCCAAATATTTGACTGATCCACACCCTCAAACGGGATTTACAGGACTCAGCGCGGATCTGACCCTAGAAACCCTCAGCGCTGCCCCTGAAGCCCTAGTGTCAGCCTGCTAGCCTCAAATGCCACTGCAATGCACGAGAAGGGACTGCGTAACCCCTAGATGGGTCCCATAGCCTAACGCTAGCCTTAAAAGACCCTCTGCGTGATTTCTGAAGCCTCTTAGTGCCTCTGCGCTATCCTGCGTGGCACCTGCGTAGTTGCTGCTTTGCTTCTCTGCGTTGTCCTACTCTTGGCTCTTGGAATCAGATCATTCCCTCAGCCAATACTACCCCTCACTGTAGGAAATTCCTCCAGAAATTCTTAGCAAACCCACCCTAGAATTCCAGATCTATTCCTCAGTTCTACCAAAATTGTGTCTTCAACTGACCCTTAAGCCTTTCTCTTATACTTTTTCGTTGAACCCTTCAATGGTCGAGATTAAATCATCCATCAACGACTGGGATTAAAAGACTGCTTGATCCATGTGATTTAAGACAATTTCAGCACATGTGTTAATTAATTCACTTTAATTATTTTATTTTCCTAAGTTAGACTTAGGAAATCCATTAAAAATAATTCATTATTTGAATAACCTGAACACCAATTGAAATTTCTCAAATCCATTTCTGGGTCTTGTAGATCAAATGTACTCTAGTCCTTCCACAAAATTTGGGAGCTAGAGTCCAATTGATGCTACCCCAAATACACAAAATCTCAACACTCCCTCTTAGCATCAGGCATGTGCTCTAACAATACATCATGTTATTGCTTGCTGCCTACACCTACCTACAGTTAGTGGGAAAAGCCTTCAACCCCACAGGTGTGGTTGGTGGCAAGGAACTCAGAGAAGGGGCCGTCACCTATTCCCAACTCTCTCCGTTTAAGCTATCTCCTAGGTTAGCTAAGGGGGGTGGTCCCTAAAGGAAAACTAAGTTAAAAATGTGAGATTTCTAGGAGAATTGATTAGAAGGAATTACTTATCAAAGATGACTTGATTCCAATATGTAAACAAACATATAAGTATATGAACAATATTCAATGATGTGTTCAAAATATAGACCAGTGCTTTAAAGTAAATGACAAATGCTTGCTCAAAAATGAAATTCAAGATATAATGACAATAATTCCACAAAGGAAGTGTTAGACTAAGATCACAATATGCAATTAAATTTGTAACACCAAATAAGGGTATTTGCCAATGAAACGAGATATATCAATCCTCCATAAGCATAATGATCATTAAAATGACAACATGCAATGAAGTTGCATGTAGAAGCAAATTTCCAAGTACCATAGAATTAAACTTGTTGCAAAATTTAAGGAATTAAAATGCTTGCATCCAAAGTGCTTCTTGAGATAATATTTGCATGTGAATCTTTAAACCGTCAAGATAGCAAAAAAATTGGGAACTTTGCAAGTAAATGTGATGAGATAGTGCTCTTGGTTTATTTTATTAATTAGTTCTAAAGCAAAGTTACAATTAAACTTTAATCCTCAGACCTCACCCTCGCCCAAATATTTGGATCTCACAGTGAGGAGTCCATAGAGGTAGAGGGTCTCTAAAACGTCTATTCAACCAACTTAAGTTGGAGGTAAATTTTAGAGATGCAAGTCTAGTATGAAAAGTGAAATACCTAAATGATATAAAAGTGAGTTTGCAAGTGCTATTGAAAAGATGGAGATGATTCAATTAAATATGCTTCATAGTTAGAACAATAACTCAAGTTGCCATAAATTGAAAGTGCTATGCTTCTTTATTTGTAGTATATTGTGAAACTTATCCAAATGAGAAATAGATCACAAAACATAAGTAATTGATGGCAAATGAGATTGCAAATTAAGAAATTAAATGACTATGCGATTTGTGTTACTTTCCACTTAGAGCATGCATATGTGATGTGAAAGAAAACGGAAATGTCAAAACCACTAAATCAATCCATCTACAAATTCTCTCCTTTGAAATGGAGAGATAAGGATGCCAATGGGTAAAACCCACGCTCCCACAACAAAAACAGAAATTTTTATTAATTTTACAAGAATGAAATGACCATGAGGCCTTTTCTAAACCAAAGAAAGTCTTTACAAATAATTATTGAGACCATGGACTTTTCCTCGGTGAGAATTTCTAAGAACTCAAAATAAATTCAGACTTTAAAATAGGAGAAGAGAAGCTAAGCCTCTTCTATGCCCACAACCAAAGAAGAGAGAGTTATCTTCCTCATTTGAAATTCAGCCCAAAGGTCCTGCAACAACTTGTTAGTAATTTTTTGCAGTTGTCCATTCAAACTGTCACAAGAAAAAATTCAAAAGAAGGCTACAAAACCAATCAAATATTAGATAGATAAAATTACAAAATATAGCACAACAATTTACAAAGGGCTAAGCCAAAGAGTTCGAGTAAACTCTCCTCTTTGCTTAGTCATCTTCAAGCTCTTAGATAGCAAATGAAAGCAATGAAGTATAATGTTTTAAAAGATATTCAATTTTAGAAGTATTCGGCTTGTATACAAGCTATGTCTCAAAACCCCTGCAAAACCACTTTGTAAGATAAGACTATGAAGGTTCAAAGAACAAATGAGAGCTCCTTTGAGAATGTATCAAGAGTGGGTTGGTCTCTCCAAAGACTTCCCCCAACACTTGATTCTTTGATCCCAACAAGATGTTCCCTCTACAAAACTTCAATCAAGAATTAGTTCCATATAGATATATCAATAAACAATGATAAGAAACTCTAGAGATTTATTTGAAACCAACTAGAGCATTCTATACCTAGAGCATACTCCTAAATCAAATGTCAATGTAAGATCGCTCTACATTAACAAATCTACAAGAGCATATGAAAACAAATTAGATCAAAGCATGAGTAAAAGGAATTATACCAATGATCAACAATTCATCACACTCCAAAAGGAGGAACACCTCATGAATGAAATCCCAAAGTCTTTATTGATATTTCTGAAAGTGTACAAGGCAGCAGCGCTTCCGCAAGCACAATAGCTAGTAAACAATGATTACAATATGAGAGCCCATGGCTTAATTATATAGAAAGTTAGGAGCAAATCCCAATGAAGAACCACATGCCAAGTGGTGAGAGGGAGGAGATTTCAAGGCAAATTCGAATTTGGTAAGTGGAGTTCCAATGCCAAGTGTAAAAATCGAATTCTGGCAAGTGGACATCATTTTCTTCTTCCCTTATGTGCCAAATTCGAATTTTATGATGGAATGACATGTGTATATGGTTGGTAACCCATGTGGGGACATTTTCCCACAAAAATCTCCACCAAATATTTTCCCAAATCCTCTCAAATATGCACTAACTTCACAAATTCGAATTGCCAAGTAAGCAACTCTCATTTAATGCCGGAAATTCAATTTTGTTTGAGCACATTTGTTTTCCTTGATTTTAGGAGTCCATATCACCTTGGGACTTCACTTTAATTCCTCCATAATTTTCCACTTCATTTCCACCTCATTTAGCATGTGTGGATGTTTATTTTTCTCCATTTATTTAATTTCTGACTTAATTAATTGCCAGATTTCCCACTAAACTTAGGAAAAGTGGGTCTTGAGGGTTCAAAACACATTTTTAACCCCTCAAAGTGTGTCATAGTAGAAAGTTGAGCATGAGAGATGTAATTTTGATTACTCATACCCCATACAACTTCTCTAAACAACACTTATTACAATTCCCCGTAGGGCGTGGAATCTGGGTACAAGAGAAAATGATAAGAAGTAGAAGTAGAGTTTAAAAACTGTTGAAATTTGGGTATCGGAGGACAGGTGGTTCCCTAAGGCTTTGATCTTTGGCCTAGGGAAAAGTGTCCAAAAGAATTTAATTTTTTTCCTAAAGTGACTTTATAATTTTTATAAAGTCAAATCTAATTTTAAAGTGACTTTAAGTGATAAAGTTACTAAAGTGACTTTATAAAGTTATAAAGTCAAATCTAATTTAAAAGTGACTTTAAGTGATAAAGTTACTAAAGTCTAATTTTAAAGTGACTTTAATAAATTCAATGTAAAATTAGAAAGGAAAAGTGACTTTGGAAATAAATGACTAAGTGGGTCTTTATTAAAGTGGGGTGAATTAAAAAACAGAAAGTGAGATTTAAATGAGCATTTAATCTCAGCCCTAGATCTCAATCTATTTCAGCCATTGGATTTAGGGATTCCCCAAAAGTCACTTAGGGTTAGGTTAAAGGAGGAAAAGGAGGGAAAAGGTCATTCATTCTTTCATGAACAGATTGGGAGAAGGAGAGCAAGAGAGCAAGGGGAGATTTATCTCATGTTGAGGAGAAGGATGGAGTGTTGCACTTTCACACGCATTCCACAGAAGTGCATTTCAAGAAGACATTTCACAAGACACAAGTACAATATTTAGCAAACAAAGAAAGTATTTTTGGTACGTTTGTGGCAAAGGAGGCCATATAGTACACATACAATAGTGTCAGACAAAGAAGGCCGTACAATGAAAAATTTTCTTTGCATACAGCGTACAACAATATTGGGCATTGAATTGAGGTAAAGAAGGGGTCACACGGATAAACAGTTTTGCAGCAGTTTTGGCACGCAAATCGAGGTTTTGGACAACAACATTAATTGCTGTTTGCACAGATTTTGAGGAGGTCGTACAACTGCATTTATTGCAGATTTCTGGGCACGCAAATCGAGGAGAACGTACAACATTTATTGCTGTTCTGTTTTTGCTGTTTGTACATTTTCCGAGGCGGTGGTTAAGCACGGAAAACGAGATAAGTTGTAAAAGTCTGTTTGCTGATTTTTATTTTGCTGAATATTTCTCTCACTGTAAAAAGCAGTTTTCCAGAAATAAGAAGGAGTTTTCGAACTGGTTTTCCCCAAGAGTTGTAGGGTTTGCACAAGTGCTGACTAAAATATCAACAATGTCAAATATGTGAATGACTCGTTTTTATTGTTGCTGATTTTTCATTTCTCGTATTTTCCAAACAGTGGAAAAATTTTAATTTGTGTTTTCAGCAAAATTTATTTTCCAGTTGTTGAATGTATGGTTATGGGAAAGGGCATTTAACTATTTTGGAGTAATAAGGTGAAAACTGAAAACTGGGGTGGGAAACTATAAATTTCTACAAAAACTCCGTTGTACTGATGATATCCAATGGTACAAATGTCTTCTGGTTCATCTTTGGGCATGGAGTCTTCTCATTATCATTAGGTGCCACTCCAGTGGTCAACACATCACACCATGCATTACAAGATCTTGAGTATTGGATCTGTGCTGTTGATGCTTGGCCTGCTACCCTCCATCTACTGCACTATTGCTCTCTGTACTGCTGCCCATGACACTACCATTGACATTGCCACATATGTACTGCCACTGCTACCCATAGCACTACCACTGCTAACTGCTGCACTGCAACTCAGTTGCTGAGAAATAAGCAACTGAAAGACTTTGCCAACTGTTTGACAGACAAGTCAAGTTTCCCTCCACCACTGAAGCTCCCTGGATCCTGAATCACGCTGTCCCCCTGGAGACACTGTCATGCTGCAACACTGCACTGCGTGAGCCCAACTTCTCTATGTTGTTGAAGTCCCATCAGCCTCTGCGCTGCTGCCTCCACGCTGTTGCTGCCTTTGCATCATGCTGCTCACTCTTCAGCTCCCTCTTTCTCTTCAATGTGGTGATCTGCAACCATATCCCGACTCATCCCGCTACCGTCTTAGAGCTCCTGTAGCTCGTATGTAATCCAAGAGTAGGGCTGATTCGATGATCCCACCAGTTTGTCTATGGATACTCTATATATCCATGTCATCCCACCTCTTTTCTCGAGGTGCATGAGCACTCATGGCTGCATCATCATCAGAGCCCTCGTCATTTGCTGCTGCAGCCTTGGAATCAGAAGCTCTTTTGTCGTTCTTCTTAGGACAACTGCTGGCTAAATGACCAAGATCACCACAATTAAAACACCGTACCTTGGAGAGGTCATTCTTCTTCTTCCCTTGCTTCTTTTCCCTTGATGCTGTTGGCTCCCTGTGATTTGCAAGACTGGCAAGAACAAACACTGCAAAGGCCACATCAGAACCACTTTGGAATCCTAGGACCTAGCCTTCCTGGATTCAGAGAGGGGTCTCTCTATGTAATTGTTTATAGATGATATGTCTTTATGCTCTTGTTTTATGATATTAGGCTGGTTATGAAGTTCTAAGGACTTGTTTGTTCTAGTTGATTAATTGATAGGTTGTCAGATCAGTGGTGTGATTAATTGAGGGAGTGTTTTAGCTGAATAGATGGACCATGAGAAGACATTAATCCATTGGTCTATGGAGTCATAAAAGGATTTAATTGTTCATCAACTCTGTAAGGGTTTTCATAGGGCAAGCTAACTATATCAAGTGGATCTCTTAGATTAGATGTGATATGAAATAACAATAAGTTGTGAAGGCAGTAGAACTATAGTCAGTTAAGAATCTTCTAGCTCTACTGTAACAAGAAAAGCCTTTCAAGTAACTGTTTGAGGCAAACCAAAGGACAGGGCATACCATAGACTTCTTTGGCCAGACCTTAATAAGCAAACCTTGAAGACAACAATCCAACAATCCTAGAATTACTTTCAGATAAAGAAAATATTTAAGATAACAATGAGAGCAGTTAAAGAGAAAGCTAAACCTATCTTCTTTAACTAACACTCTAAACACCTTCAAAGCAACAGTTTGAGACAGACCAGAGGACAGGGCATACCATAGACTTCCTTGGTTTAGACTCTACTAAGTATACTTCAAAGAAAGGCCTTAAAAACAATATTTCAAGCTACACCAAAGGACAGGGCTTACCATAGACTTCTTTGGCTTGAATCTATTAAATCATTTCCAAGACAACAAGCTGGTGGAACTAGAGAGCAATTAAGAATTCTCCAATCAGACCTTGCAGGAAAACATTGAGATAAAGAATGCAGACATAAATAGGGTGCCAAGATAGCATATCCTACTCTAAAATTTCTGTTCTTTTATCAGAGAAATAATGGACAGAATGGAAAACAGAAGGAAAACATTGACAAAGAAGGAAAACTTCACCATTAACATAGCTTAAGAATCCCGTGAACGTGCTTGTATTACTGATGATCAAAACAATTACATTACTCCAATACAATAGATCTCTGCAACTCAGAGCTTTCTCAAATCCAGCCTAGCAGTCCTCAACTAGCTCAGCTACAGAAATCAGTCAACTAACCACCAACTAACGAACATTAAAAATGAAGCTCACATGCAGTATTTATTTGCAAAAATGGGGAAGTGATGCTAAGCTAGGGTTTTAGATGTCATTTATTACAGAGTTAATGAGTTTTTGACCTTTGAGACCATGCAAGGCCCAAGGCAAAAATATCTGTTAGTGACTCACTGTAACAATGACTCCTAACTTAACTTTTGAGCTAATTTTTGGGAAATATTTGACTTTAAGGCTTTTTAATAACTTTACAATAACTGTTTGGTAGATGAGAAATATCTTTGACTGTTTGTAATAACTGCTGATGTTTTATTGAAAGAAAACACGCTGTAGGTGGCAAAATATATCTTTTGAAGAAGTAAATGCTTGGATTTGGTCATTTAGATTTGCTTCTGTGTTTAATCTACCTCTATTTATCATTAAAACTCTGTTTAGGCCTTTAATCTTTGAATGGGTCCTTTAACTGTCTGTTTCATTGTTTTTTCCTTTGGTTCTGCTTTTATCTCTGATTATTTATTAATCCTTTTGATTAACCTTTTCAACCTTTGTTTTAACCTTTAATCCTTTAATCTTTTCCTCTGTCTTCTTCATCTTTAACCTATGCTTTTTGGCTAATATTTATAATTTGTCTTTTGATATGTGATTAGCCCTTTAATCTTCACCATCACGGTCTTTTGACTATTTTATTTCTTTAATGTGTCTCTATTTGTGTTTGTTGTGCAGGTGGTATTCTTTCCCTGCTTGGAGGGTTAGATTAGTCACCAATGATCATGATTCATTGGTGATTAAGCTTGATCTTTCGCCTCTGGTCCCTTTAAAATTAAAATAAATCCCTGGATCGTCACCCAGACATTGATTTAAACGTTCTTGGACCATTGGAATGCATTTTTGCGCTTCCACCATTAAACCTGTACATGAAACAAACTGTGAACTTTTAAATCTTGCGTTGGGAGGGCTTTCTGCGTTTACTGGGGGTTTTTTCAAGCTTTGGAGCGCTTGTGGAGGCAAAAAAGGCGATCTAGGCCTTATCGCAGAGCCACAGGGCTCTGGTTCGTTTGAATCGGGTGGCGGTTTTAGATCTTGGCGGGAAATGGTTAAGCAGTTTTCAGGAACAAAGAAGGCGGTTTTTGCACATATGGAGGGCCGGTAATGGTATTTGGCGGAGGCGTGCGATTCCATACAGGGGCTGTCACGTGGCGAAGGAATATTGCCCATTTCGCACGTTTTAAAAACGCTAACCCCTGTGCAAATAGATTTGCGAGGAGGGCTGCGGGCCGTTGGATCTCGAGGAATGAGATCAACAGTGGTTGGGTGTTCGGGAGAGGCGGGCAGATGAAGAGGTGAGGTCCAGGCGCCATATGACGTGGCGGGTTTCTTTGTTGTGTATCGCGGTGGTTTAAAACATATGTGGGGTTTATTATAAAGCAGGGGCTATATAATTGGCGGGGTTACAGTTATATGGGCGTGAGGGAGTGTGGGTTTAAAGCAGGGGGGCTTAAAACCTTAAAGGGTCGGTTTTTAACATTAAAAACAGAGTTTTTAATGTAAATCAAAGTCTCGATAGATTAATTTTCATTGAAAAATAATGTAAAAAGACATTTTTACATTGTTTTAGTGCAAAAGGAAGAAAGTGGTGAAAGTGAGGGTTTTTGAAGGGTTTTTAGGAATGAAAGTGGATATTAAGTGGGGGAAAATGAGGGAATGAAACTGGTGATAGGCAAGAAGGGAGAAAATGAGAGAAATAAGCCCAGAATGAATTCTTTTAAGAGCAGTAAGGTATTTTGAGAAGGCAAAGATGACATATAGTGAAAAAGGCTTATTGAGGATAATGAAGGCAGTGAGATTTCTAAAGATAGCTGATAGGCAATGAATGCTATCTTTAGCTGCTTGTGAAAAATCCACAGTCACCTAGTGAATCTGTAGAATACAGGAGGATAACAGATGCAGGGGCTTCATCCTCCTATTCTTTCTTCACTTTGGCTGATCCGCTTCCTCCACTGATAGATTGCTTCTTGGTGATCCTCTTGATCTCCTCTTGGCAGAGAATAGCCCACATATCTGCCCATGATGGTAACGCTACCCTTCCCAAAATGCTCTGGACAAACATTTGCCATTCTTCTGAGACAGCATTTAGGGCCATCCTCACTAGGAGCCCTTCATCTGGATTAACGCCCATGCCAATCAGCTGGTCTCGGATAGCTTGAAGTCTGAAGAAGAATGGATCTATCTCTTCACCCTTCATCATTTGGAACATTCACATCTGATTCTCAAGAAGCATTCTTCTTTGCACAGAGCCTCCTTGGTACATCGCCTCCAAGGTTGTCCACATGTCATTTTCTATATTCTTACCAGCAATATGAGGAATCTCGTGGTCCTTGACTTCGTCTATGATCAAATGCTTTGTCCGCACTTGATTTTCTTCCTACTTCTTGAGTGGATCTTCATCGGTTGGTACAAGCGTCTTCTCTGCATGATCTTTGAGACCATACTCATCCAGAATTGAGAGGATTCTGGCCTTCCAGATAACAAAGTTGGACATGCCGTCCAATCTATCTTGATCCCTCAGTCCGTATCGAGCCATCTTTGCACAGATCTGAAGAAAACAGTACTTCTCCCTCTGGATCTGGGTTTCTTGGTAACTCGAAAACCTCTAGTAGCTGCTTCTAGCTGAAAAATTGACTTCCCTCCTGGAAGTCTTCAGCCAAAGCTTAAATAGACAATATCCTTCGATCCTCCTGATCGAATCTTAGTTTTTTTTGGCACAAATCTGCTGAATAACTGTCTTCCTCTTGCCTTTGTTGCCTTAGCTAGGCACAATTTTGCACCTGTAGAATCTATACCCCACCAGCGCTGTTGAAGATCTGAAGCACTGCTTCCAAAACTTGGTTGAATTCTTTTGCAACAAAAGAAGTGACTGGACAACGTCTTCCTGGTTGGCCCAGTGCAGTCCCAACGCTGATCAGAAGTGGATTACGTAACCCCAGATTGGGTGACGCAGTCCTTATGCTGCCCTGGGAAGGGTCTGCGTAAGCCTAGAGGCCTTCTGCAGCTTTAGCGCTGTCTCTTGGATCTACTTTCTCCTGCTGTCAAGATGCCTTTTTCGGATCTGCTGCTTCTTTTGCCACCTTGTAGAAAAAATACTTCTTCAGCTCAATGCTGGAGATTCAACTTGATCTGCTATCGCTCTGATACCATGTGAAAATTCTACTGCAGTGTATTGGTTTATTTTCCTCCTACTTGATTTAATTAATACAAGTTATTTCCAGAATTTAGATTCAGAAAATATCGAAAATAAACACAACTACAGCCTACACATGCAGATCATTTACTGAATAATACACTCATGCAACAAAGTGACACATGGATTTTTGGACATAAGACCCCGGAAAAACCCAAAGCGGGAAAACCGGTGCAATAGATATGAGGGTTTATTATTAAGTAGTTCTGAGTACAACAAATCTGGGTTCCAGGTTTGGAAAATGCGACAGAGAATAAAAGGTATCAAATCTGCAGCTAACCTGAAGATCTAGTGCCAAATATCAGACTGATCCACACCCTCAATTGGGATTTACAGGACTCCAACCACTAAGATTAAATCTTAATCGATGGCTAGGATTAACTCGAAGTCGATCCATGTGAGTTTCTGGAACTTTCACAACTTGAATTAATTAATTATGATTAATTAACCATATTCCATAAGTTTAGACTTAGGAAATATTAAAATATTGGTTAATAATCTAATTAAGCCATCTGTAGGTGGAATTTCTAGAAATGATTTCTGTGTTTTGGAGATCTCATGTATTCTAGTCTCTCCACAAAGTTTCGTAGCTAGAACACATCCAATGCTACAAAACTAACAGTTGAAGGTCCTTGTGAGCCTATACAACAGGTAATTGTTCCAGAAAATCATAAGAGGCCTATTTGGCTAAAAACTATTCTTCAAGAAGTAGAAAGGTGTACAACATCAAGGACATCCAGGGAAAGTAAGAGACTGAAGAGGTATTTTGGATATGCTGCATACATGAAAAAGCTTATTGAAGCAAAGCCTTCCTCCTATGAAGATGCAGCTAAACATCAAGAATGAAGCAATGCTATGCAGGAAGAATACAAGTGCATAATGAAGATTGATGTCTTGGAGATTGTCCCTAGGCCAACTAAATCTACAGTCACTTCAAAGTGAATTTACAGGATAAAGCACGTTGCAGATGGGAGCATAGAAAAATACAAATCAAGGTTTGTAGCAAGAGGCTTCTCGTAGAAGGAAGGAATTGATTATGAGGAAACCTTTGCTCCCACAACTAGGTATACAACGATAAGATCGCTTGTGTCATTAGCTGCTACTATGGGATGGAGCATCCATCAAATGGATGTCAAGACAAATTTCAAGAATGGGACCATTGATGAGGAGGTTTACATTGAGCAACCTCAAGGATTTGAAATAAATCATAGGGAGACTCATGTCTGTTGATTGAAGAAAGCTCTATATAGCTTAAAGCAAGCACCTAGGGTTGGATGCTAGGATGGATGCATATCTATTGAGACTTGGTTTTACCAAGAGTATTTCAGATCCTAACCTATATATCAGGGGAGTCCAGGATGAACTAGTTATTATACTCTTGTATGTGGATGATCTACTAGTTATAGGTGTAGAGCATCGGATTCAGGAATGCAAGAAGTAGTTAGTAGTAGAATTCGGTATGAAGGATCTTGGGATTATGCATTATTATTTGGGACTAGAGGTATGGAAGGAGCCAGGAGAGATATATCTTGGTCAAGGTAAGGATGTCATCAAGATGCTTCAAAAGTATGGCATGATGGATTACAAGCCTATGATGACTCATATGATTACCAATTTAAAGAAGTTGGGGAGATCAAAATCTAGTCCGATGGATCCTACTTGATATAGACAATTGATTGGGTCCTTGATGTATCTAGTAAATACTAGACCAAACATTTGTTTTGCAGTAAATGTCATAAGTTAGTTTTAGATGGAGCCAAAACATGATCATTGGATTGCAGCCAAGCATATCCTAAGATATTTACATGGGACTATATATCATTGCCTACGGTACACTGGTAATGAAGTCCAACTTGTGGGATATACAGATTCAGATTGGGGTGGAAGTGAGACAGAAGGAAGAAGCGTAACAGGTGGATGCTTCAACCTAGGATCTTCCATGGTCTCATGGATGACCAAAAAGTAGGGTACAGTTGCTTTGAGTAGTGTCTGTTACCCACCATTTGTGGGTGGTATCCATAGGAGAATTTTTTTCTCTTATATGGTCCTCAGCCGACAGCCAACAGTCCTTTGCAGCCTCTAGATAGCACAATGTGCCACTATCTTTGCCACCTGAGCTAACCACATATGCTCCCTCGCCCATCTGTTATGAACATATGTTTGAAGGTGGGCGCTCCAACCTCGAAGGTATGGCTTTTCATTGTGTAGCTGGGTATTTTTGTTTACTTATCATGGACACTTTTGGGCATGGATTGGTGGGGGGATTCAGCGGAAAGAGTGGGCTTGGTTTGTACTCTTGCCTTCTCTATCCAATTTGATGGTCAACCTTGTATCCTAGTCCCATGGGATCTCCTTTATTGACTATTAGCTTTAAGGGTGGCACTACATGGGAAACCCAAATTTTGGTTGTGTGGCCCCGCTTCCTAACACTATATACATCACTCCACTACGCTCATCATAACCCCGTTCACCATATTTCACATCTAGGTCCACGTTTGTCCATTGGGTCCTAGGCTAGAAGCCAACAACCCTTTGCAACTGCTAGATAGCGGAATGTGTCACTATCTTTGCCACTTGAGCTAGCCACGTATGCTCCCTCTCCCATCTGTTATGAACATATGTTTGAAGGTAGGCCTTCCAACCTCGAAGGTATGACTTTTCATTGTGTAGTTGGGTATTTTTTTTACTTATCATGGACACTTTTGGGCCTAGATTAGTGGGGCGATTCGGCAGAAAGAGTGGGCTTGGTTTGTACTCTTGTCTCCTCTGTCCAATTTGATGGTTAGCTTTGTGTCCTAGTCCCATGGGATCTCCTTTATTGGTTATTAGCTTTAAAGGTGGCACTACATGGGAAACCCAAATTTTGGTTGTGTGGCACTGCTTCTTGACACTATATACATCACTCCACTACGCTCATTATAACCCCATTCACCATATTTCACATTTTGGTCCACATTTGTCCATTGGGTCCACAAGTAGTTAGCCTCTCCTTCCCCTTGTTCACACTCTTGGCTGGGCCTATAACGATGCCCCAGAGGTTGATGCAACTAAAAGAAAATAAAAAGCATAATTTGGCCACTCTCAACAAGAAATGTACCATAAATTCAAAATATGGTCGGGATATACAAATTTAGCATGTGGGGAAACGCTAGACATGAGCTTTCCCCCCTTTCATCATGGCCATCACCTTGGCTCCTAGGGCCCCTCACATTGGCCCCTTACATCGTTTAGAAACCCATGATTGTCCCAACCCCTGGTGGGCGATGAACTCCCCGCGTTACATGGGGTATTCACTGCTATATCCTACACATCATGCTCTCATCCCTTGGAGCCCCTAGCAATTACAAAAGCAAAAGCAATAAAATGAAAATTGCATATGAAGAAGGGTGGAAAAACAAAGGTCGGAGTAATTCATGAACCCCAATTTCTCCCTGCTACATTCATACACCCAAGTGTGGGCTTCCCTTATATTGTGGCATGTGGCTTGGAGCCTTCCCCTGATGCCCCATTCCGTTCCACCATTATATCACATGCCACCTACCATTTGATGGATGTACCATGGACATGTCACCTCCTTGGAGGTTGACACCATCTAATAGGGTCCTTGGTTTTTCTTCTTTATGAACTTGGAGACACTTGTACATTCTAAATCCCACCATGGAAGGGCATGCCACCATGAAATATTCTCTTGGTTCCATGATTTGTAAGCTTATTTACTCAATTGCACTAATGATATGTTGTACTGGAAGGTGAGGGGACGCATTGGATCTTATACATGATTGCAAGTGGGTCTTTGTCTTGGGCTTGGTCTCCCTCTACGGGGTCCAAGCCCTCAAGAGGGTCATACTGGCATTTATAAGGTGAGCATTGAGAGCCACGAGTCTCCACCATAGCTCAGAGGAGATTGCCACATCATGGGATCCTCAGTTCAACCTATTTCTTTCTCGTCTTCCACCTATTGCCCAATCGACTCCACTCTTGCACCACACACTTGGCAGCTGATCCAGGGCCCAGTTGAGGATGTGTCTCGCTGTGGGAGACAATGGGAGGGCTTGCACCATTTTTCTAGCCCTTACAGATGGGATATAGTGTCAGGTCGGGAGGTAACTCCGCAAAACTAAAGATGAATTAGATGGAGGTTGTGTATGTACTTATACATGGAGGTGAGGCTAGTGGGATTCATTTCCCAATGTCTCTTAGCCTTCCTTATTTATGTAGGGTCCTTGGTTATTCTTCTTTATGAACTTGGAGACACTTGTATGTTCTAAAGCCCACCATGGAAGGGCATGCCACCTTGAATTATTCTCTTGGTTCCATGATTTGTAAGCTTATTTACTCAATTGCACTAATGATATGTTGTACTGGAAGGTGAGGGGACGCATTGGATCTTATACAGGATTGCAAGTGGGTCTTTGTCCTGGGCTTGATCTCCCTATATGGGGTCCAAGCCCTCCAGAGGGTCATATTGGCGTTTATAGGGTGAGCATTGAGAGCCACAAGTCTCCACCATAGCTCATAGCAGATTGCCACTTCATGGGATCCTTCAATTCCACCTATTGATTTCTCGTCTTCCACCTATTGCCCAATTGGCTCCACTCTTGCACCACACACTTGGCAGTTGATCCAGGGCCCAGATGAGGATGTGTCTCGCTATGGGAGACAATGGGAGGGCTTAGATGTGTCTCGCTATGTGTGTACTTATACATGGAGGTGAGACTATTGGGATTCATTTCCCAATGTCTCTTGGCCTTCCTTAATCTTCTTTATGAACTTGGAGACACTTGTACGTTCTAAAGCCCACCATGGAAGGGCATGCCACCTTGAAGTATTCTGTTAGTTCCATGATTTGTAAGCTTATTTACTCAATTGCACTAATGATACGTTGTATTGGACGGTGAGGGGACACATTGGATCTTATACAGGATTGCAAGTGAGCCTTTGTGTTGGGCTTGGTCTCCCTATACGGGGTCCAAGCCCTCCAGAGGATCATATTGGCGTTTATAGGGTGATCATTGAGAGCCACGAGTCTCCACCATAGCTTAGAGCAGATTGCCACTTCATGGGATCTTTCAATTCCACCTATTGCTTTCTCGTCTTTGACTTATTGCCCAATCGATTCCACTCTTGCACCACACACTTGGCAGTTGATCCAGGGCCCAGATGAGGATGTGTCTCGCTATGGGAGACAATGGTAGGGCTTGCACCATTCTTCTAGCCCTTATAGATGGGATATAGTGTCAGGCCAGGAGGTAATTCCGCAAAACCGAAGATGAATTAGATGGAGGTTTTGTGTGTACTTATACATGGAGGTGAAACTATTGGGATTCATTGCTCAATGTTTTTTGGCCTTCCTTATTTACTATTTTACAATAATATACAATCTCACCCAATCCCTTAGGATTAGGTGTCAACATTCCCCCCTTTAACCTGAAGGGATGTTGGTGAGTCCAAGCATTGTTTTGAATTTTTCAAACTTTTTTCTTCCAAGCGCTTTGGTGAAGATGTCTGCAGTCTGCTCACTTGTGGAACAATGGCGTAGATTGATAGTTTTGGCCTCAACATGATGGCGAATCAGATGGTATTTTGTATTGATGTGCTTTGTTCGATCATGGAACTTTGGGTTCTTGACCAACTTTATTGCAGAAGTGTTGTCGATCATGAGTGGAGTTGAATGCATTTATTTCATCTGCAAATCTTCTAGGATTTTCCTAAGCCACACAATTTCCTTTGTTGCTTCAGCTGCTGCCACATATTCTACCTCGGTTGTGGAATCTGCTGGAACTGACTGTTTGCGTGATCTGCATGAGACAACTCCTGATCCAAGACTCGTGGTATAACCTGAAGTAGATACCTCAGTTTCTTTATCCCCATCAAAGTCTGAATCAGAGTATCCGATCAAGCTGAAGTCGCCTACCTGTGTATATTTGCGTCCAAAGTCTTGAGTCCCCTTTAAGTACTTTAGAACTCTTTTTGCAGCAGACCAATGTCCTTCACAAGGTTTTTGCATAAACCTGGAGAGGATTCCAACAACAAATGAGATGTCTAGTCTGGTGGTAGTCAGGTAGATAAGACTTCCTTCAAGCTGTCTATACTTTGTTGCATCCTCGAATTCCTTCCCTTCAATGGATATGAGCTTCATGTTTTGTTCCATTGGAGTGGTTAAGGGATTGCATTCATCCATGCCAAACTTGTTCAAAAGATATCCAATGTACTTCTTTTGAGAAAGGAATATAAATTTAGGATGTTGAGTTACTTCAATACCCAGATAGTAGTGAACATATCTCAAATTAGTCATTTCAAAACCTTTCTTCAATTCGTTCTTTATGGATGCAATATAACTCTCATTGTTCCCTGTCATCAAAAGATCATCTACATACACCACGAGAGATACAACTGTTTTTTCAACTTTCTTAACAAAAAAAGTTGCATCATCAAGATCAAAATGTTTGAAGTTAAGATTCAGAAAATGCGCAGTTAATTTCTCATACCAGGCTCACGGTGCTTGCTTGAGGCCATACAAGGATTTTATAAGTTTGCATACTTTGTGTTCTTGGCCCTTCACAACAAATCCTTCTGGTTAGGACATAAAAACTTTCTCCTTTATATCTCCATTCAAAAAGGCAGTTTTTACATCCATCTGATGGACTTTCCACCCCTTTTGAGCTGCTAGGGCAAAGAGTGTCTCGATGGTGGCCCATTTTGCTGTGGGGGCAAAATTTTCTTCATAATCGACCCTTTCTTTCTGTGCAAAACCTTTTGCCACAAGCCTGCCTTTGTGCTTGTCAAGTGAGCCATCTGGTTTGTACTTGTTCTTGTAGACCCACTTGCAGCCAATTGGTTTGGTTCCCAAAGGAGGATCAACCAACTTCCAAGTGCCATTCTTTATCAAGGCATCATACTCCTTTTGCATCGCTTCATTCCATTCAACATGAGAAGCAACTTCTTTGAAGGAAGTTGGTTTTATGATCTATAGACAAATTTAGTTCACAGTTATAAGCAATATCCATATCAATAGGTGACTCAGAATTATCTATGTCACCGCCATTTTGTCTTGTGGAACTTCTTGTTCCTGTCTTTCCAACCTTATCAGGATGAATGCTTTCTAGTGTTTTTGTCAGCCATTTTGGGGGACCTTTCTGAGATGGCCCAGACTACTCATTTGACTGAGTTGGAATTGAATCAAGATTCAATCTCCCAATTCTGTCAATCACATCTTTCAAGGTGTCATCCGTGGTTGGTTCTTCATGTGGGGGAGAGAGTGCTTCAGAAGATGATTCCACAGATTGATTTAGTATAGGAATCCCCCCTTCAAGTTGTGGAATCTGATTATCAAATTCTTGAAAATACTTTGCATGTGTGAATTTATCCAGGCGATCAAGTTGCCGCTCAACAACATTGTCAGTCTTGGAAGATTAAAGGAATGTGACATCTCTTGCTACTGCAAACTTCTTATTGACTTCATCATAGAGATGATATCCTTTGGAGGTATTGGAATACCCCAAGAAGATACATTTTTGACTTCTAGCACCAAGTTTATTCTTTTGTACCTTAGGTATCGAAGCATAACAGGTGGAACCAAAGACCCTGAAATTCTTTGCCGAAGGAATGTGGCCATGCCACATTTCATAAGGGGTTTTGTTTCTGATTGAATTTGAAGGACACCTATTCTTATGTACACAACACATAGAACTACATTAGCCCAAAACATCAATTTTACATTCTTAAAAAACATCATGGAGCGAACCATATTTAAAATTGTCCTGTTCATTCTTTCAGCTACACCGTTCTGTTGGGGATTATAGGGCACAATTGTTTGATGTTTGATCCCATGTTGACGAAGATAGTTTTCAAATTCGTTTGAAGTGTATTCTTTTCCATTATCAATGCACAAAGAGCTAATATGAGTTTGTGCATCATTTTCAATCCATGCATGAAAATCCTTGAATGTTTGAAAAGCATCATATTTGTTCTTCAATAAGTAAACCCAACACATTCTGGTGTAATCATCAATATATGTCATCATATATTTATTTCCATTTGCAGAAGCAACATGCATGGGGCCACATAAATCTCAATGAATAAGCTCAAGTTTTCTATGTGCTTTGGAATGTGAATCATGAAATGGCTGTTTGCTATGCATTCCTAGAATACAAGCATCACATTGCTTAAGTTTCCTAGGAATTGTAGGCAATCCAGTAACACCATTTTTTGTCAACAATCAAAGGCTGTCATAGTTTAAGTGTCCAAATCTAGCATGCCATAAAAGACTTGATGGGATTGTACCTTCATCATGATGTGAACTGAATGCAAAGTTTTATGCATGAGCAGAGGAACCTTGCAGCTTTAGGAGTCTTCCTTCTTCTATTCCCTCCATGACAAGTGAGTGATCTGATGCTTTTATAACTTCAACCTTGCCATCAAACATGTGAATGGAGTGTCCTTGCTGGCGGATGTGGACCAAGGACAACAAGTTTCTCCTCAACTCAGGGAGGTATAGAACCTCATGTAAAAGATGATTTGGAAGACCAAGCCTGATTGTGCCAAGCCCTGATGGCTTAAGTTTGGATTTATCTGCGATGTATACTGCTCCATCAACTTTGTTAGTAAATTCTTCAAAAAAATCTTTTCTAAAAGTCATGTGACATGTTGCTCCTGAATCTAGCAACCAATCATTTCTCCAAGTAAATGAAACATCAGACAAGTATTAAGTTACTCCATTGTTACAATGTGCTATAACATAATGAGCGGATTCAGGTGCTTTACCTTTGTCTCTGTCATGAGTTTTACCTCTTTCTTGATTTTGTTGCTGCTCAATTTTATCCCAAGGCAGGTTACATGTAGATGCATCATGCCAATCTTTATTGCAACGTATGCAATGAAGATCAGATTTTTCAGTTTGAATTTGTTTGCTCCCCCTTCCTCTGAAATTTCTTCTTCCTCTTCCTCTTCCTCTTCGGCCACCTCTTCCCCTGGAAGAATCTTGAGCATGACTCTTCTCTCTATGTGCGAAACATACATCCTCTTCAAAAGACAGAGGGGTTGTCATCTTTCCAAAATCCTTCTCTCTTTCTACAAACTTTTTCTCAAAGGGAATGAAAGGTGATTTTCATGAGGTTTCCACTTGTTTGCAATGACTCAAGGTAATGTGAGTAAGTGGGATACAATGCCTTACCATATGCTATGAGAGGTATGTAAACTTCTACACCAATATTCTTAATGTCATGCATGATAGATTTTACTTCTGAAGCTAAAGCAAGAGGGTCATCATTTTTAAATTCAAGACTGAACAACTTAATCATTAATTGAACAATCTCAAGTTCTAAATGTGAGTCATAGAGTTCTTTTAATTTGCTTAATGCTTCAGAGGCATTTGAAAACGGTGTAATATGGTGACTCACTTCTTCATTTACGGAAGCTGCAATTAAGGGATAGGCCTTGTAGTTCTTGTTTTCCCAAATGGTGATCTCCTTGTCAGAGGTGGGCTTTGCTAGTGGATGGTCTCCTTCTCTTTCATAAATTCCTCTCCACAGCTCATTAAAAATGAGAGTGTGCTTGATTTTCTGAGACCATTCAGGATAGTTCTCCTTGCTGGAGAGAACAACTCCCACAATAGATATGAGAGAATGCATTCTTTTGAAAAAAAAAATACTTTGCTGCCACAGTAAAAAAATACTCAATTCTGGTTTAAATTCTGCACTTCAAATTTTATTTTTTTTTGTGAAAAAATTTTTGGGGAAAAAAAAATCAGAGGTATTATTTGAGGGAGAGTTTATTTGGGGGAGGTATTAGCTGGGGGAGAATGGAAGTGGGGAAGGTATAACTGGGGGAGGGCGTAAGTGGGGAGGTATTTACTGGGGGAGGGAGGAAGTGGGGGATATTTACTTGGGGGAGGTCGAGCTGTAAAGCAACGACAGGGAGGGAGTATAGACTCTAGAGTACAGGTCGACGATGGTTTGCGTGGGAGGGGGGGAGGGAGGAGCGAGGGAGTAGGAGCGGTGAGGGGGAAGGGGAAGGAGTGAGGAAGAGGGGAGGTGGGGAACCGTGGGGAGGAATGAGGAAGAGGGGATGTAGGGAACCGCGGGGAGTGAGAAGAGCAGACAGGCCGAGGAGGTAGAAACCCGACCGGTCTGCATGGTCAGACTGTGAGGAAATGACAGGAGGGAGCGGTAGGCGAGTGGTAGGAGCTGAGCGAAGGCTGTCAGAGTGAGGAACCAGGCCAGAGTGTGAGGAACTGACAGGAGGGAGCGGCAGGCGAGTGGTAGGAGCTGAGCGAAGGCTGTCAGCATGAGGATCCAAGCCAGAGTGTGAGGGAGCTGCATCCGAGCGTGAGGAGTGAGTGTTGCGAGTCGCTAGTGGGTCGATGTGAGGGAGGCAACATGGTGCTAAGGCCTGCACACACTTTCCGCTAATAAAAAATGATATATGTTGTGGAGAACTTGCAGAATTGCAGAATGAGCAATTCTGCCAGGTGCTAGCAAAGAGGGAGTTACAAGGGCGGGGATGCTAGAAAAATAGCTGGCTCTGATACCATGTCAGGCCAGAAGGTAACTCCACAAAACTGAAGATGAATTAGATGGAGGTTGTGTGTGTATTTATACATGGAGGTGAGACTATTGGGATTCATTTTCCAATGTCTCTTGGCCTTCCTTATTTACTATTTTACAATAATATACAATCTCACCCAATCCCTTAGGATTAGGTGTCAACATATAGGCTTGTTCGATCCATTTGGAGACCCATGAGGATGTTTTGTGCCCCCATAGCCACTTGGGGACACCACAGGTTGTTTGCTTGGATATCAAGGGGCCAACCCCTTGATCACTATGTTTGGAGCTCATCTATTCATCTTGGCACACTTTGGACTCCATTAAGCCTCTTTGATGGGCCCTTTGACCTGATGTATCTATTATTTTTTCCTCTTGAGAGGCTTATTGTTGTATTATGGATCTATCTTGGTGTGATTGTTATCAAGGAATGTTATTTTGGCATATTATTTTATTAGTTGGGGTATTATTAGGCATTATTAGGCAAATCGAATCCCGTAGGGAGGATATATATTGATGTGATGATGATTTCATTTGATCATCACTAGGATTTGGATCATATGTTTCTTCTAGGATTTTCGCTAGGCCTTTTGATGGACGAATTGGTTTCTTGATGCATTTTGATGTTTGGAAGAGCTTAATTCTTGTCTTGGAGCTTTGATTTTCTTGCACTTTGATGATTGGAATAATGTTTCTATACTTGTGACTCTTTTCATATTTATCTTGCACTTTGTCTCATGTAATAGCCTATAAAATATTTTCGTTCATGAAGTTGGTGTAGCTGCCCTAATGCTAATGCGAAGTTGCTAATCTTGTCTTTGTGAGGGGTTTTTCATATGCTTATTGTGAAGTATGGTAAATTATTTCCCTAGGGGTATATGATTGTTCATGATTTTCCTTGATAAGTCATCAATTGCAACACAACGAAGTATAAATTTCCTTAAGTGACCTAGTTGCTGCCTAAGGCCATACGAAGTTGTTGTGAGACTCCTTGGTTGGGAATAAGCATCTCTAAACATTGATTTCATCAGACTCCATTCTCTCAACAGTCTAGGCACTAGTCTAGTCCTAGGTGATCACTAAACAAACATTCCTTTCACCTTCCTCTTCTCTCGTCTAAGACCTAATCCTAGTAGGCTTCTTAGGGCATCCCACAAAAATTATTCTAGCCATCAAAAACCCTTGAAAATCGGTCAAGAACTGCGTTGGGGTCTTCTTAAGAGGTCCTCCAAATTTGAGGTTATTCCAACGGTGTAATCTTAAGATATTGCAAGCCCTGACTCAAAGACTATTTTTATCCCTAGGGTTCCTTGGGTTAGTGCGTTCATTGGGGTTATTGCATTCAAATCTCAATAAAAATCTAATTCCTTTAGCCCTCTTCTCCATCCCAATTCAATCAAGTCCATTAGTTTGTTGTTCAACCAAAAAACCTTAACCTTGTTTGGGCCCACTAGGGCATTCTTTGTGGTCCCGCAACCTTGTAACTCCAATTTCACAAGGATTGCTTAGAAGCCCTATCTTTCTAGGATTCTTTGGTTTCAGGCACTTCATATAAAAGAAAAACCTCTTAATCCTAGATCAAGGTATCCTCTTATCTCTTCTTAGAGAGCCATACATCTTGCTTCTAAAGCAATTAAGCTTGTCATTTGAGCCTCTCTTGTGAACAGGCCTTTGAAATCACTTTACATCCTATCATTGATCTATCTTTTGTAGTGATTCTTCTCATACCGAGACTCCTCGCATCGGTGAAAGTCCATAAAAATCAAGGAGCTTTAGCTGAGGTGACAGTGGGCTATTGCTCCATTTTTGCCAATTGACCTAGTAGTTGCTCTATAGGATCCCCTCATAGGACCCCTACTAGTTTGAGTTGTAACAATGTCGAAGCTAAATATGTTGTTGCAAGCGAGGTCTGTTGGAAAGCAGTTTGGCTCAAGAAGTTAATATCAGACTTACTTGAAGGACCGCTTAGCCCTACATGGATACATTGTGATAATCAGAGTTGCATAGGATTGATGGAAGAGTCAGTGTTTCATGCTAAGACGAAGCATATAAACAACAAGTACCACTACATCAGAAGCTTGGTACGAGATGGTCTCGTGGAGCTGCACTATCTACCTACATATGAACAGGTACAAAACATACTAACTAAAGCATTACCAAACAAGAAGCTTGAGTACCTCAGAGGTAAGCTTGGTTTGGTGGATATCTCTTCCCTGATTGAGAGGGAGTGATATCAAATAGTTCTTGTCTTTATGGGTTAGGCACTAGACTAGAACTAACAACGGTAAGTCTTAGTGAAGGCCATAAAGAAAGAATGGAGTTCAAAGGATTGGATAAGCATCTAGATTTGAACTTCTTATGGATTGGAGAATCCAGGGAAAGAATTTAATGACCGATGCTATTTGACGATGAGGTAGGGCATCCAAGATAAGAGTAGTCGAAGAGGATCGATATTCTTTGAGGAGGTTTGGGAATCCAAGATAAGAATAGTCCCAAAAGGACATACCTTGTAGACATTTGGATGGGGTATGTGCCTTGAGATGTAGTGTGCCAGCTCACTTGAAGCTTCACAACATAATTCTCTTAATTAAAGATGAGCTTGTCTAGTTAAGGCCTTCTGAGACAGTGTTGGTTATGATAAAGATGCTTGACAAAAGATGGCTTATCAATCCGATTCTTCTTATCATAATGCTTCAAGATTGAGATTCCATGTACCATGAATACCTCCCTAGTTAAGAGGGAGTGTTGAAAATTGTAACTAGGTTCAATCTTCATCATGACGTTGTATATTCTTTATAAAGAAAAAAAAATTATATTTTATTTTTGAGTATGGGTTTCATACTCAAGTTTGAGTCAAAAGCATGTTCTTCGCGCTTTTAGGTCTTCAAGGTCTTTCTAGGATAAAGAATAATATTGGTCATGTGTCATAGTCCCATTTGGATTCATTGTAATGAAGGAAAATATTTATTTTGTCGAGAAAAAATCCATGTAGAAAGGCTATATAAAGGAGTTAAGTTCGACTCATTTAGACATACATCTCAAGCAAGTTCGATCTGCAATAGCAAAGGTGAAGAAGAGTAGCTGGGAGGGCGAAGAGGAGAAGCAAAAGTCGACGTTTTCCAAAGAATCTCTTTCCTTGTCTCACTAGGGTTTGTGAAGCTTCCAGTTGCAAGAGGTCAAAATTGCAGGGCCGAAATTGTTGGAAAATTTGGAGAGTTTCAGATTAGAACTTATTTTCCTTATCATGATAATTACTTGTGATGTTAGCTAGTTCATTATACTTCTTTAGTTTTGTTCATCAAGCAATTACCAAAACAATGAAGATCACAAAGAGACAAAGTGCTCAAGATATAGGCTCCAAGCCAGAGCAAAACCCTTCGAAGGGGAAAACTCAAAAAATGCTTCTCTTCTTCTTTAGAATCTTCTTACAAAAGTGACTTCCAAGACCTAAATACCAAAGCCAACAAGCCCTCCTAGACCCAAGCCAACCCCCAGCAAGATCTTCTCCAAAACAACTTCCAAAAATTCGATACTGTAACATTGCCACTGTAACTCCAACCCCTGCAACATATTTTCGTCCCCTTGCAACAACTTCAAAAGTTTGACCAACTACAACTGGCAACTTTACAAACCCTAGTGAGACAAAGAGAAAGATAACCCTTAACCAATTTCGACTTCTGCTCCTCTTCTTCGTCCTGCAACTGCTCTTCTTCACCTTCATTATCGCAGATCAAACTTGGTTGAGTTGTGTGTCCAAACGAGGTTGAGATTGCTTGTATTCATAGCCTTTCTTGAGAGTCGAATTAGGGTTGTAGGGAAGTGACTCCCCTCCCTTGAACTGGCTTCCAGAGGGGCTCCCTTCGTGAGCAACACCGAGCGAAATTTTCGCTCCCTATCCTTTTTTGTAAAAAGATCATAATCATCAAAGATAATTATCAGTTAAGAAGATTCCTTAAAACTCAATAGTATATACCCAATATGTAGACTTCCTCGTTATTGCTACCCCTTGGCCCATGGCATTTTTGCTCTGAGACACCCTTTATCCCCATTCATTCCATCATTATTCATATGCCACCCATTGATTGAAGAATGTAACAGGGACATGTCTTTCCCCTTAGGGGATGGGAACACCTAATAATGTCGTCTATTAACCATTCCTACCTAGGGAGTTAACACTATTATGTGATCAAAGCCCCAAATTTAGAAGAGAAACCTCGTATGAAGTCTCAATTTTCCCTTGATTAACAAACTTGGTCCACTTAGATGCAATAATGATTAATTGTACCTAAAGGTGAAGATGCAGCACTAGACATTGTGTGTGATTGGCAGGTGATTTCCATCATGGGCTAGGCAACTTAACTGGGGCCATGATTCAGTAGAGGAGCATTATAACACCCTATAGGTGAAGTGTTGAGATTCATCAGACTCCTCTCACTTGCAGGGAATCACTCCATTTCATGGGCACATAACACCACAACACTATGTTCCTTGCCCCACATTATTCATGAGGTGATGCACTTGGACCAGTGTGCCCCCCCAACTAGCTTAGCAGTGATCACATGGTTTGGTAGTTGATCCGAGGCCTAGATGAGGTTTGTCTCACCCCTTGAGACATGGGAGGGCTAGAACCATCCTCTGAGCTCTCAACGTTGGAGAAGAACTAGTCTATCCTATTACCAGGAGACCCATAAGGATATCTAGTTGAGAATTCCATATGTTACTCATTGTATAACTTGTAGTGAATGTTCCTAGTGGAAGAATTCTTATAACTCTCCATCAAACTCCATTTATCATTGAGTGGGTAAATGTTGGAATTTTGATACCTAGGGCATCAAATTTCAGCCTCCTTAGCAACAAATTTGGCTTATCTATCACACACTTGACTCCATATGCCTAAAGGACAAGGCACTTGTCGAAGTTTTTGGTGATCATCTCACCCCTTGAGACATGGGAGGGCTAGAACCATCCTCTGAGCTCTCAACGTTGGAGTAGAACTAGTCTATCCTATTACCAGGAGACCCATAAGACCTATTTTGTGCCCCAAACACAAAACTAGGGTCCACATGATGATTTGCATGGAGATCTAGGGTCCAACCCCTAGAGTATGATTTTTGGAGCCCTCTTCACTCAGCTTGGCACTAGAGGGGCCCATCACATTCCCTCAAGAAACCTACAATTGCATGACGTCAACATTGCGACCCTCTTGTGGGTGATATCTTATCATTTTAAATTGGCTATGAGGTTGGCTTGTAACCTCACTTAGTTTTTCCCATCATTTTAGAACTAAGAGGGGATTTTAGGATAAATTAGATATCATTAGACATGTCTAAATAATGAGAGTTCATTTCACTGTCTCGTCATCATCACTTGGGGAATTCAAACCTCATAAGAGAATTCTCTTTTTTTCCTTCTTGGCTATTAGAGATTCTTGAAATGCATTTTGATGTTTGGAAGCTATTTTGGATTGTCTTTGGAGCTTTTTCTTTGGTGAATGGATGGATATACTACATGTTATCTTGTAAGTTCCTATTGTTGAAAATTATCGTTTTCAATTTGTCTAATGTATGGAATTGTTGCTTCTAGATTAATCTTGATTGTGCCCTAATTTGTTGAGAACAAATTTTAAAGGATATCTAGTTGAGAATTCCATATGTTACTCATTGTATAACTTGTAGTGAATGTTCCTAGTGGAATAATTCTTATAACTCTCCATCAAAATCCATTTATCATTGAGTGGGTAAATGTTGGAATTTTGATACCTAGGGCATCGAATTTCAGCCTCCTTAGCAACAAATTTGGCTTATCTATCACACACTTGACTCCATATGCCTAAAGGACAAGGCACTTGTCGAAGTTTTTGGTGATCATCTCACCCCTTGAGACATGGGAGGGCTAGAACCATCCTCTGAGCTCTCAACGTTGGAGTAGAACTAGTCTATCCTATTACCAGGAGACCCATAAGACCTATTTTGTGCCCCAAACACAAAACTAGGGTCCACATGATGATTTGCATGGAGATCTAGGGTCCAACCCCTAGAGTATGATTTTTGGAGCCCTCTTCACTCAGCTTGGCACTAGAGGGGCCCATCACATTCCTTCAAGAAACCTACAATTGCATGACGTCAACATTACAACCCTCTTGTGGGTGATATCTTATCATTTTAAATTGGCTATGAGGTTGGCTTGTAACCTCACTTAGTTTTTCCCATCATTTTAGAACTAAGAGGGGATTTTAGGATAAATTAGATATCATTAGACATGTCTAAATAATGAGAGTTCATTTCACTGTCTCGTCATCATCACTTGGGGAATTCAAACCTCATAAGAGAATTCTCTTTTTTTCCTTCTTGGCTATTAGAGATTCTTGAAATGCATTTTGATGTTTGGAAGCTATTTTGGATTGTCTTTGGAGCTTTTTCTTTGGTGAATGGATGGATATACTACATGTGATCTTGTAAGTTCCTATTGTTGAAAATTATCGTTTCAATTTGTCTAATGTATGGAATTGTTGCTTCTAGATTAATCTTGATTGTGCCCTAATTTGTTGAGAACAAATTTTAAAGGATATCTAGTTGAGAATTCCATATGTTACTCATTGTATAACTTGTAGTGAATGTTCCTAGTGGAAGAATTCTTATAACTCCATCAAACTCCATTTATCATTAAGTGGGTAAATGTTGGAATTTTGATACCTAGGGCATCAAATTTCAGCCTCCTTAGCAACAAATTTGGCTTATCTATCATCTCAAAATTATCGAAGTGGCTTAGGACAAGGCACTTGTCGAAGTTTTTGGTGATCATCTCAAAATTATCTCCATAAATTTATCTCCTTAAATTCGATCCTTTTAAGGCTAGAGAGAAAAACTAGGGCTTGGAGTGAAACTTTAGGGAGGAGGCTTTTTGGTGGTTTGAGAGCCTAAACATCAAGAGTTAGGTCTCATCTACATGAATTATAATTTTGGTGGGCATCCACTCAAATTTCATCCATAAATTCTCTTTCCCTAGGTGTTGCTCTAAGAGGGAAACCCTAGTTCCTTTTTCCTCAACTTGAGGACTTTCTTGAGGGTTTCATGAGCCTTGGAATAGCAAATAATTTTTGCAAGAAGCCATTTCTCTTTGTTCTTGACCTTGTGAATACCTACCACCATCGAAAAACCTCAAAATCCTAGGTCTTGAACCTTGATTTCTAGGGTTTTTCTTAGAGAGCGTTTTGCTTCCTTGAAGCCTTGAGCCATTATTGAGCCTCTCTCTTGAATGAGCTATAACTTGATCACTTTGTGCCTTGTACCTGGCATATCTATTTTAAGTGGTCTCCTTCCTACCAGGACTCCTCCCATCGATGAAAGTCCATAAAGAGTAAGGGTTTTTCGCTAAGGTGACATTGGGCCTCTATCCCATTGTTAGCACTTTATCTAGCTCTTGTCTTGTAGGGTTTTCTCTCCAAGGCCTACTAGATTTTGTGGTAATAGGCTCCTTATTACTCGTTTAAAATATTTATGCTTTTTGGTTTCTCATGATGGGTGGAGTGTCCACCCAAAACATTGGATGGATTATAAATCCATTACACAGGGTATTCCTATTGAATTTTTGGGTAGTTGCGGTCGGTATTCCCCTACTACTCAAGTTAGCCCTTAAAGGAAAATAAAAAGGAGGTAATTTAAAAAAAAGAAAAGAAAAATTATTTTGCCTCCTAAAGACAAGTTGATGCCAACTATTCAAGTCGGCCAAGCCAAGGAGACACACCTTTTGGGGTACCTTAAACCCCTATATATTGCCATTCGACATCATCACATGGAAACAAATTTGGATCATTTCACAAGCATCTATTCTTCTGTTGTTAAATTTGGACAACTAGGTCCAAACTCCATCTTGTGATGCTCAGATGAAGATTCCAATATTTGTATTGGATTCCTCTTTCGGAAAGGTGTAAAATCGATATAAAATTGATTTTAATCTGATGAGCAGAACATTTATTTTGAATTTATTATTTATAATAAATTTAAGTGCAGGTCGGCCTTAATGTTTTACACCCCCAACAGATGTGTTACACACCTCAATGATGGATATAAATACAGTCAACGTTGGAGAGCTTTTCACTCATCTCATCCACACACTTCTCATTGGATACGAGCATCTAAGAAGCAACGTGGGAAAAGGACGAAGTAGCTGCAGCTGGAAAAAGGACGAAATTTCTGCAGTTAGGGTTTTTGGACGAAATTTTTTGCAGTTAGGGTTTCTGGGCAAGGTTGACCAACATTGACTTTGGTCAACCCATGGTCCGTTTGAGCTGAAATTTTGTGGAGAGTTCTATTTTTGAAGGCCGTACTCATTGGCACAAAAATCGAGGTCAAAAGGTTGACCGAAGTTGGAGCTGCGTTGACTTTATTGTTGCTGCCCTGCGTTGACTTTTTCTGGACTGCGTTGACTTTTCTGGGGTTGACTTTGAGTTGACTGGATAATTGATTTGAGGACTGTTGTGACACATTTTGGGTTGGCCGACCAAGAAGACTTTGCTGGTTGAAGCATCTCGCTGACCGCCGTAATGCACCAACATATTCTCTTGTTTCTGGTTTGTCTTCTATAAATCCACTGGTATGTTCTATCAGCATTTTTACTTAACTGTTTATGTGATTGCTGTTATAAAAGTAAAGTTGCATCAAGCATAGAACATCTACAAAATTTTACATCTGTTCACACATGCATAGGAGACAAAATAAATCTGAGGAAGGAGCCGAGTTTCTCAAGGAGCAAATTTCTGTAGTAGATCATCACTTTGACTAGTGTTGACCACGCACGTGTAGGTTGTAGGGTTTGACTGGCTGACCGAATATTCTCGGTAGCAAACTGAGTTTTCTAGGAAGCTTCAGGAGACCAAAATTCGACTTGTTTCTGGGTAGTTTAACCGTAGGTTTACTAAGGATAATTTGGTTAGTTTGACCAAGTTCGATCTGTACTAGTTTGTTGGTCTTTTTTGTCCAAATTTGAATTCAGTGAGAGCTTTTGTTTTTGTTTAATTTCTAGGGTTTCTTCTTTCATAACATACCTTGCTAGGGTTTACAAACATCTAGAAGCTAAGACTCGTTACTTATAAACTGAAGAGTTTGTAACTATGTTGCAGGAAATGTGGGTCCCACCCCCGTTTCACTCAAAAAATTAAACGGAAACGCGTTTCCACGTACCGTACGACCTGGAAATGCGTTTCCGACCGTACTGGCAACGTTTACCATATGGGAAATTTTGCCAGTATGGCCAGAAACACGTTTCCAGGCTACGACCGCATTTCCTTCCAGTTAAAGCAACCTAATTGTGTTTTTTTTTAATTTTTTTTTGGGTTTGCGTGCGTTTTAATATTTTTTTAATTGTTTTGTAACTTGTAATAATTTATGCTTTGAATGTAATAAATTATAATTTATCATGTATGTTTTATGATTTCACATAACCTTTCTTAAATGTCCTAAATTTTAATATATATATATATATATATATATATATATATATATATATATATATATATATATATATAGCGTTTCCCCGTTTCCAAAATTTGGGGAGGTCGCGTTTCATATTGCTTCCCATTTCGAAAACTCGTTTCCGTTTCCCTGTTTCGTGCAACTTAGGTTTGTAATATCCCAATTTGGGAACAAACAACAATATAAAACACACAACACTAAAAACTACAGCGAAATAAAAATATCAGAACACATAGATTGAGCCAAAAAATAGATACTGCGCCTAAGAAAGGTAGCACTTGGGCCTGCTCTAGGCAGGCTGAAGATCAACTATAAAGCCAGCAAATGATTATGTAGGAACTAGGCTCTGCGTGGCTCTCCCTCTGCGCTGCTAGTGCTTGAACTATTGTTGTTGGCTGGAAATGATCTGCTGGTTGGGCTTGCTCCAATGCTTAGAAAATTCCAGGATTAAAACCTCAGGCTCTACTCGCAAGACCTACAAAAACCCGCGAAGGGTTTCCAGAAATCCTGACCCCAGAAATTAGTCCCTTTAGGCTTGGCGCGATGCTCTGCTGTGTGAATCGGTGTTCTGGATGGAATGCTGGAAAGTGCCTTTGAAATCCTGCTCCAAATCCCTGGTAGGAGGTGGCTAACCTCCCCTCCAAACCTCCGAATGCAATTTTCTCTTCCTCCCTGCTTCCCAGCACTTCTCTTCAACTGGATTGCCTCTGAAATCTTGCTCCAAATCTCTAGTAGGAGGTGGCTAACCTCCCCTCCAAACCTCCGGATGCAATCTACTCTTCCTCCCTGCTTCCCAACACTTCTCTTCAACTGGACTGCGTACTCCCCACACAGTAAGTGTGGCCTCTGCGCTGTTTTGAAGGGACTGCGTATGCCTGGAATGCTACGCTATAAAACTACTCCTGAAACTAGGTGGAACTCCTCTCCTGAGCGGGCACTTGAAGTCCCCCGAGGTAGAGGATCAGATCTCCGCTCGGAAATATTTGTGCTAAACAACTCTTGCAGACTCGGCTAAACAGCTCAGGTGTGCTACAGTCAATCAGATAGAAATAGGTGATGAATGAATGAGGAATGAGCTTCTCTCATCCTATTTTATCTAAGTTGAGCCTCCAACGTTCCGTTGGGCCCACCTATTCTGTGCTGCCCCTCTTCTATCCTATATCTACGCTGCCACTACGTTGCCTACTACGCTGCCTTTCCCACGCTGCCATTGGGACGTTGTCTAATTCGAGTGGGTGGCCACATGGGCCCCACTTCAGCCTTGATATTTGCCTTAAGTGACTTTAGGAAAGTAAATTAGCTGCATAGTTATTTGTGGGTCCCTCTTTCCCACGTTATTTCTACTGACTGTTAATTTGGAATATTACAGTCCTCCCCGCCAAAACATTGCGTGTCCTCAAGCAACTGCAAAGATGGATGCTGCTGGATCTTCTCCCCCTCCCAAGTGGCATCCTCATCCGAAAGGTTCCTCCACCTGATTAGATACTCCTTTACCACCCTGCTCCTCAAGTGTCTCTCCCTGGTATCTAAGATGGCCTCTGGCTGTAGCACCAGATGCCCCTCGTCATCAGTAGGTGGGAGCTCTGTGGTTGTAGTCACCTGCTGTCCCAAAGCCTTCTTCAGGCATGAGACGTGGAAAATGTTGTGAGTCTGGCTCCCTTGTGGCAATTCCAGCTCATATGCCACTTATCCAACCCACTAGATCACTCTGTACAACCCATAAAAGCATGGCTTGAGCTTCTCAACTCCCTTTTGCTTCATTGTGGATTGCCTATATGGTTGAAGTGGAAGGTACACTAAGTCATCCACCTCAAACTGCCTCTCCACGCGGCCTCTGTCTGCGTACATCTTCTGTTGATTTTAGGTTGTTGCCAAGTTATCCTTGAGAGCCCTAAAAATGTCTTGGCTCTCTTGGATCCAGTCTTTAGCCCTGGGAGCCTTACTAGCTCCAAACATCACATAAACAAAAGTCAGTGCATTATAACCATACAAAGCATAAAATGGAGACATACCGATAGACATATGGAATGTTGTGTTGTAGCAGTATTTCCCCAAGTGCAGCCAATGCAACCAACCTTCTACTTCCGTGTGACATAGTTCCTCAAGTAGCCCTCCAACCACTTGTTTACTATCTCGATTTGCCCATCAGTTTGTGGGTGGTAGCTTGTGCTGGGTGTTAGCTCTGTGCCCACCAAACAGAACAACTCTTGCCAGAAACCTCCCATGAACCGGCTGTCCCCGTCACTGACTATGGTCTTTGGAAGACCATGGAGTCGGAAGATGTCCTTGAAAAACAACTCTACCACTTGTGAAGCAGTTTACTGAGCTAAGATGGCAAAGAAATGGGCATATTTGTCAACTGGTCAATCACCACGAAGATGAAGTCCTTGACCTGTACCATGGGCAGCCCTATGATGAATTCCATAGAAATGTGATTCCATTTCCCCTCTGGAATGGGAAGCGGTTGCAATAACCCCGTCGGATGGTTAAGCTCCCCCTTGTTCTTCTGGCAGACTACACACTCCTTGAAATGCCTGAGTACATCCTCCTTGAGGCCCTTCCATGAGAACCTCTCTCTGATAGCCCTATATGTCTTGGTGAACCCCTGCTGTCCAAACAGCGGTGAGTCATGCGCTACATGCAAAATCTTCTCCCGCAGCCTGGAGTTAAACGTAAAAAAGATTAGGTCACGATAGTAAATGACCTCATCCATCACCCTGTATCGGTCATCTGTCACTTGTCCATTCAGTACCTCACATGTAAACTAGTCTTTGGAATACTCCACTAGTAGCTGAGCCCTCCAATCTGCGTCAATGCTCCTTAAGGATAAAGACGCTGGTCTCCAGGAAAACACATTTCCTACTACGTTGTTCTTCCCTTTGATATACTCGATGTTAAAGTCATATGCCTGGATCTTGCTGACCCATTTTTGTTGCTTCTCCTAAAGATGGTTTTGCTCAAGGAAAAATTAACGCTGTTGTGATTTGTCCTCACCCGAAACCTGTTCCCCACGAGATATTGCTGAAACTTGGTCAACGCATGCATAATGGCTAGCATCTCCTTGTCGGAAATGGGGTATAGCTTCTCATGTGGCAATAGCTTCTGACTCTCGAAAGCTATGGGGTGTCTTCCTTGCATCAATACTGCGCCTACCCTTTCCTCTGAAGCATCGCATTCCAGAACAAATGGCTGCGTGAAATCTGGCAAGGCTAGTACTGGAAAACTATTCATCACCTCCTTGAGCCTGTCAAAGGTCCTCTGTGTAGTCTCAGTCCAACTGAAAGCCCCCTTTTTGGTGAGGTTTGTGAGGGGTGCTGCGAGCTGCGAAAATCCTTTGACGAACTTCCTGTAGTAGGTATAAATACCCACAAACCCCCAAAGCTCCATCACATTCTTAGGCTCTGGCCAATCTCTGATGGCCCTAATTTTCTCCTTGTGGACTCTCACTCCATCTTCCCCAATGATATGCCCTAAATAGAGCATCTCCGTCAAACCAATCTCGCATTTGGATAGCTTGGCATAGAAATGTTGCTCCTCCAAGATACACAACACCGTCTCTATGTGCTGCAAATGCTCCTCCCATGTGTGACTGTATATGAGGATATCGTCAAAGAACACCAGCACAAACTTCCTCAACTAACCACAGAAGATGTGGTTCATGCAAGACTGGAAAGTAGCTGGAGCATTGGTCAGCTCGAAGGGCATCACTTAGAACTCGAAATGGCCATAGTGACTCTTGTATCTTAAGAGACAATTCCTTGGTTGTGAAAAGGAATCAGTTCTTAAGACATTTTTTAACAATGTGTCACAGAAGTAATTATATCAGGTGGTCTTTGTTCAATCCCTTTGGAAACTAATTCTTTAAAACTCTTAATAATCTTGTATAATTAAAGACTCTACAATGCCATTAATTGCTGATATCTGCATGGAAAAGAAGAATTGTAGAAGAAACTCAAAATGACATGCTGTAACACAGAATCTACCACTTTAAATTTTAGAATGAATTTATGGAAAGAGAGGAAACTCAAAATAATATGCTGTAAACACAGAATCTATTACTTTCAAGTTCTAGAGAGAATTTGTGAAGGGAGAGGAGTTGGAGTGAAGGAGCACAAATTAAGGTTATTTAAGTCTTACTCACAGATGTAATTAAGAGACCGACAACTACTTTACTTCACTTCATTCCAGGAAGAAGGGACAAAAAATGACATAGGAAAAACGAATCACCATCAACAGTTGCAGGAAACTTGATGCTTCTTTCATTAATTCCTCAGAAAAGTAAGTACCCAAGTTTTAGTCTTCCCGAGGTCCAAGACTCGGAACCCTGCTTCTTTCTTTCTCTCTTGCTTAAATACATCAAAAAAAGTTCGTAACTGCTAGAACTTCTTGAAACTACTTCGACTACCTAAACTGTTAAAACTATTTATTACATTGCAATTAAGGACATCACTATAGCTTCGATCTTAACAAAAAAAGAAAACAAATTAAAACTTGAAATATTTTCTTTTTGCTGAATCTGATTTGTTGCTGATGCGTCTCCCTGAAGTGTTGATGTGTCTCCCTGACAGATCAGACATCCTTTCCCTGCATTTCTTCCAGAGTTCAATATTTTGTCTTTTCTGCTTGCTATTGTGGTATTCAAACAGTTTTGCAATAACGCCTTTTTGCTTGACTTGACCTAGCTGTTGCTTTTCCAATAGTGCCACTATATGCTCCTTTTGCCTGACTCTGCCTATGCCTCCGCGTTTCAAACAATGTTATCATGTCCCCTTCTGCCTGACTCTGCCTCTTTTACTCGTGCCTGCAGCGTTCAGTCTTCCATTTATTTACAAGGCACCACCGCCTACAACATTGTTCTTCTCGGGGTCGGGCGTTACCCGAGTCTACTGTCTGTGTTCACGTTTCTTCATAAAACAACGCAACTACAAATAATCCTGGACTTTAAATAAATTTAAATTAACCTTTGAATGGTATCGCGTCTACCTTTCCATCGCATTTCGGATTTCCATACTACTCCGTTATAAGCCTCCTCTTACCTCCGATGCGATTTCTCAAAGGAAAGGCGCTTACTTCCGAATTTGAAATCCTTTGCAATTTAACTCTGAAACTACATCGCATCCGCCCCTTATCGCATTTCGGCCTTCGATGTTTCTTTTGTGAGTTGTTCCTCCTGAGCTTTGCGATTGCGACGTGCGATATGCGATATGTAGGGATGACATGGCAAGTGGAGGTGGGGCCTATCGCAAATCGTAATCGACGATAGAAAACTTATCGTGAATCGCATTTCGGCCTTTATAACATATTCCTTAGCGTCGTTCCTCCTGAGCTTCCGATTGCGGTTTGCGATCTGCGGGTAGACCTTCCACATGCAATTGTGATTAAGCCTCTGAACATTGTTCTGCACGTATATTTGCACGACTCGACCTTGACCTGTGTGCAATGTTCTGAACGCATCAATCGGCCCGAGTCTTGAACTGCTCTGCATGCAAATAAGCTCGACTCGACCCGCCTTCTTATATCCACACATAATGTTAATACACCAACATATAAATCAAAAATTCTTTTTCGATATACAATTTTTTTTACATTTTCTAACATATATGCTTTTTTTGGTGTTTTGAGAAATATTTCAAAAGTAAATGCAAATGAGCCACAACAGTGACAACGAAATGTAGTCTTGGGAACATCCTTGTCCCTCACCCTAATCTGGTGTTACCCAGACCTCAGATCAATATTGGAGAAGAACTTCGTTCCCCTCAGCGCATCCATCAACTCATCTATCTTGGGAATAGGGTAGCGGTTCTTCATGGTCTTCTTGTTCAGGGCCCTGTAGTCTATGCACATCCACAGTGTGTCATCCTTCTTCTTCACCAAAACCATTAGAGAAGCGAATGGACTCATGCTAGGCCTAATGTGCCCCAATGCTAAGAGCTCATGAATAACTCTCTCAATCTCATCCCTATAGGGCTTGGGATGCCTGGAGGGGGTGGTGATCATGACCTGAATGTCAGACTCCAGCTCAATAGTGTGCTCAAATCCCTGATCTGGTGGCTGCCTTGGTGGAATGTCCCAAAAAACCCTAGAGTAACAGTGTAGGAGAACTTGCACACCTGGGTGCGTAGGCTGGCTCGAGACACCTGCATCTGAAATCCTCAACTCCACAGCCCACTCTATGTCTCCCTTCCGGAAATCTGCCTCCTTCCTATGCGCATAAACTATCTGAGGAGGGTATGTGTGCATCCCCCTAAGCATCACCTGCTGCCCACTCTTCTTATCCACAAACTCCATCTCTAGTGTCTGCTAATCAATGGTGACCTTCCCAAGGGTGATGAGCCATTGGACTCCCAACACTAAGTTGGTATCCGAAATGTTGAGATTTTGTGTATTTGGGGTAGCATCAGTTGTGCTCTAGGTCCCAAATTTTGAGGAAGGACTAGAGTTCACCTGATCTACAAGACCCAGAAATGGATTTGGGAAATTTCATCTGGTTTAGGAGATATTAAATTAATTAATTATTTTAATGTATTTCCTAAGTTAAAACTTAGGAAAATAAAATAATTAAAGTGAATTTAATTAAACATGTGATGAAATTGTCTTAAGTCACACGGATCAAGCTTTCTTTTAATCTTATCCATTGATTGTTAGGTCCCTATATTATTAGCGTAGTCCCTTATTATGTTAGTGTAGACCCCCTTATTGTTATTGTTGTACCCCTGTAACCCCCATATTGTTATTATTGTGCCTTTACATTATTATTGTTAGGTCGGCTAGGATTACATTGTGGCTCCACTAGGATTACATTGTGGCCCCATGGACTATTATATATAGAAAGGAGGTTTTGTCATTTGTATCATCCAAGAATTGTTCATTCATGTAATGTATTGGAGGTTGCCCCCTCGAAGTGGCTTATTTCTAATGCGTTGATATCCTGAGGAACATCGTCGCAAAATTTTAGATCTTGGTTCACAATATTTACGGAGATATGATCTGTGGAAGTTAGGGCTGTTTTAGGCTTCTGAATTTCATCTCAAAGAGGTGATCGTGGGAAAATCTTCATAGCTCTCTCTCTGAGCATCAGATTGGAATGATGTAAAAAGTGGCCGCAAGTACATGGACTGTAGTTTTCTGTCTATCAATTTCAAAGCCAAAGGAGGAAACAGTGACACGTGGCAAGTCGTACAAGTTCGCTCTACTGAACCAGTGCATAATTGGGTCATTGTGGGAGATTGGACATAACTTGTCTTGAAGAATCCAAATCAGATCAGCCCTGTGGCATTTGAAAGAAGCTTCAGAGGGCTACTACAAGGCCGAATTTTAGATATTAAGGATCCACAATTATAGAGATAATTAAATTTCAATATCGAGCTCCTCAAAAGCAAGTAAAAGCTGTGTATTTTTTTTTCCCGAATTGCATAAGTCTTGTTTGAAGAATCAAGTTGAATTGATTTCAAGGGCATATTGTAGAATAGATATCAGTATTGGATTCTAAAATGGCCCCTAAAAAGAATTCAACACCCATTAAGCCTTTAGAAGGCTCTACTATGACTCATGAAGACGAAGAATGGCAACATGACATATCAAAATTACAAGAGCAAGTGTAATAAATTTCGCTCTCGCAACGAGCAACAAAAAGTGACATGGAAGTTTTGAAGAAAGGCGTGGAAACTAAGATGGATGGTTTGAAGAAAGGTGTGGAATCTAAGATGGATGGTTTGAAGAATGGCATGGATGGCATGGAAACTAAGATGGATGGCATGGAAGCTGGCATGGAATCTAAGATGGATGACATGGAAGCTAAGATTGATGAAAAAATGGAAAACATGAAGAATGATCTAAAGGCAGACATGAAAGGTTTGACAAAGTTGATACAAGAAATGTTTCCTAATGGTGAAAAGATAGTAGAGGAAACTCATGATGAGAACAAAATAAATGTTAATCGTGATTTCATAAACTCTAATGTTGGAAGGAAGAACCACCATATTCCAAAAATGGATATGAGGAAGTTTGATGGAAAGGATCCTGTAACATGGATACTACAGATGGAGCAATATTTTGATCTCCATAATGTGCAAAACACACAAAGGTACGCATTGCAACTTTACATTTAGAACAAAATACATTTGTATGGTATCGATGGCTTTGCTCCCATAAAAAAATTGTCACTTGGTCAATTTTTACGGAGGAAATGATAGCACATTATGAGGATACAAAGAGCAACACCTTCTTTGGCCAATTGATAAATCTCAAACAAAAGGGTTTAATGGGGGAGCACATTGAGGACTTCCAAAAATTGAATATAAGGGTAACTGATATTCTAGAGGAACACAGGATTGATCTCTTCATAGGTACTTTAAAGGATAACATCCAACATGAAGTTCGTGTTTTGGAACCCGATTCATTGGAGAAGGCATTCAAGTTGGCAAGAAAAATTGAATGTAAAATTATGGTGACAAGGAAGCCTACCACTCACTTCTATAAATAGGGAAGTGTTGCTACCAAAGAAGCGGAAATCACGATTTTTTCGGAAGGCCGATTTAATCGGCGATTTTTTGGATTTGAAAAAATCACCAAAAAGTCACGATTTTTTGGAAAAAATCGCGATTTTTCTGGTAAAAATCATGGGCCCATCAAACAGCAACCCTATAAGTTCAAAAATCGATTTTTTTTTTTTTTGGTCATTTTTGCAGCCCTCTTATTTTCCTGACACACCCTGTTGGCAGTTAATGGTAATGTTAAATTCTTAAAGTAAAAGGTTCATCCTTTTACTTAAATTTTTAACATTACCATGAAATGACTCGGGATGTTTAAGAGTGGTTTCGACCTCATTGGATTTCATATGGAGAAACTAGAATTTTAGATTTCACTCAAGATTTCACTCAAAAGTCGGCGGACTTAATGGTTTTCGGGGTTTCATGGTTTGGGGATTTGCATTGTTTCCATTTGATTCCTATTATGTGGATTAGTATGAGATTGGCATTTGTTCAAGAGCATGAAGTCCTTTAAGAACCTTGATGTTGGTGGCGTTGTTTGAACTTTGTTGATGTTGGTGGTATTGATTGTTGAACTCCCCTACGAAGTGGCCTTAACAAGAATGTACCCTTCACTCAAGGAAAACAAGCCAGTTCGGCATGTTAATCTTTCTACCGCATTTTAAGGTTGAGGAGATGAACCCTTCACTCAAACCAAAATCATTGGTTAGGCATGTTAAACTTTTCAATTTCTATCATGTTATAAGGTTGAGCAATCCAAGTCTGAAGACTTTGAGCTAGATGATGTTTATGTACCTCTTGTTGATGATCCCATTTCTAGTAGCGATGAATCAATGATGAGTTTCATGAAGAGGAGGAGGAGGAGCAACAATAAGAGAAGGTGACACCACCTACCCCTGCTACTGGTAGAGGACGTGGTTTGCCTCCTTTAGCTCCTGGTGCTTCAGGATCTGGAGCACAACAGAGTCCATTGCCAGCGCCGCCAGCTTCTTCGTCTAGAGGGAAAGCTGTTACATTTTCTCGCAAGAGGGGCAGATGAAATCAATAGTATAGGTTATTTGGTGCATTCCTTTGTAATTGTATATAACATTATGACTCATGATATGAGATACATTATTATATTTTTTGTTGATATTTTGAGGTTGAGTTGAGACCCAGAACTTAGTATTCAAGACATGATTCACTATTATGTGTGATGTAGCACTAGACATGATATTACACGTCTTATATATTAGTTTGTTTTTCATATTTATGTGTCAATGCATTTATTTTATGTTGTGGGTGCTTTAGATATTAAAAAAATTGAAAAAAAATGAATATTTTTGTATTTGCCGATTTTTTCCCGATTTTTACCTATTTTTGCCCGATTTTTACGATTTTTTCCCCTCGCCGATTTAATCCCGATCACGATTTTCAAAACATTGGTTGCTATTCCTAGATTTCCACAACCTACAAGGTTGACACCACAACAATTGGAAGAAAAAAGAGCAAAAGGGCTTTGCTACAGTTGTGATAGCAAATACACTAAAGATCATAAGTGTGCTGAGAAGAAATTATTTTACATAGATTGTGAAGAGGAAGAAGAAAATGAACAAGAAGAGGATATACACCAGGAACCAACCCTAGAAGAGGAAGAAATGAATCCAACCATATCATGTAATGCACTGGCAGGAATTACCACTCCTCAAACTCTCAAGATAGAAGGACAAATCAAGAAGAAAAAAGGTAATAGTGTTGATTGATTCAGGTAGCACCCATAATTTTATTCATTATAAGGTAGCCAAGGAATTAAATTGTTTCCTATACCCAGCACCAGAATGTCAAGTGATGGTTGTAAATGGAGGAACTATAAATTGCTCTGGAAAATGCCATAATATCAAGCTAACCATGGGGGAATATGTATTGAATAGTCCAATGCTTTCTATTTCTATGGGAGGTGTTGATGTTGTACTAGGAGTACAATGGTTACAATCTTTGGGGATGGTAGCTTTTAAGTTTCAAGAACTTTTCTTGAATTTTTTTTCAGAAGGTAAGGAAGTTGAATTACAGGGTATTGCAGGGAAGCCGAGAAAGATAATAAGCTCTAATGTCATGACAAAGCTTCTAAAGAAAGAACAATGAGGCGTAATTGCACAATTATGCTCACTAGAAGTTCCAATATCAAAATCATCTATTTCTGTAGATCTCCAAAAAGTCTTGGACAATCATTCCAAGGTGTTTGAAACTCCCAAAGGACTCCCACCTATTCGTGATCATGATCATGCTATTCATTTGATTCTCGGAAGTGTTCCTCCAAACATCAGGCCTTATAGATATCCTTATGTCCAAAAGAGCCAAATTGAACGTATGATTGCAGAAATGTTAGAGGCTGGTATAATTCAACCTAGTCAAAGTTCTTTCTCTGCTCCTGTAGTATTGGTACACAAGAAGGATGGATCATGGCGCATGTGTCCGGATTATAGGGAGCTCAATAAACTCACCATTAAAGATAAATTTCCCATTCCTGTGATTGATGAATTATTGGATGAATTACATGGAGAAATTTATTTTACCAAGTTGGATCTTCATTCAAGATATCATCAAATTAGAATGAACACTGAAGATATTTTGAAAATAGGATTTCGAACTCATGAGGGTCATTATGAATTTTTGGTCATGCCTTTTGGCCTTACCAATGCACCTTCTACATTTCAAGGATTGATGAATTCCATTTTCAAACCCTTGTGTTAGTATTTTTTGATGATATACTAATATATAGCAGGTCTTGGAAGGATCATGTTCAACATGTTGATAGGGTGCTCAAATTATTGCAGGAGAAACAATTATATGCAAGAACATCCAAATGTTTCTTTGGAGTAGAAGAGGTGGAATATCTGGGTCATATTGTATCTCACGAGGGTGTTAAGGTAGACCCTAACAAAATTAAAGCCATTAAGGAATGGAAAGTCCCCACAACCATAAAGCAGTTGCGAGGATTTCTCGGGTTAACAGGGTATTATCGCAAGTTTGTTAAAAATTATGGGAGAATAGCAGCACCTCTAACAACATTATTGAAGAAAGATGCATTTTCATGGACTCTTGAAGCAACTAAGGCCTTTAAACATCTTAAAGAGGCAATGTGCCTAGCACTAGTCTTAGCTACGCCAGACTTCACAAAAACCTTTATTGCGGAATGTGATGTCTCAGGAAATGGAATTGGTGTTGTTTTAATGCAAGAAGGAAGACCTATTGCTTTTGAAAGTCGTCCAATCAAAGGAAAGTATTTACAGAAAGCTATTTATAAGAAGGAAATGTTAGCAATACTGCATGCACTAAAGAAATGGCGACCTTACCTAATGGGAAGACACTTCAAGGTAAAAACTGATCATGATAGTCTTAAACACTTTTTGGAACAAAGACTATCTTCAAAAGAGCAACAAAAATGGGTCACAAAGATGTTGGGTTATGACTTTGAAATAATCTACAAAAAAGGGAAGCTAGATGTTGTTGCAGATGCACTCTCAAGAAAGAATGAAGAGGTGGAAGCATTGCTTTTTGCCATTTCTATTATCCAACCAGATTGGATAACCAAAGCAAGGGATAAATGGAAAAAGGACGAAGAAGTGTGGACACTCATTCAAAAGTTGCAGCAAGATCCTAGTACATCTGATAGCTTTAGTTGGAAAAATGATTTCGTATGGTACAAAGGTCGTTTATATCTTTGTAAGAATTCCCAACTAAAACAAAAGATTCTTTTGGAATTGCACACTTCTCCTTTAGGAGTACACTCAGGATTTTTAAAAACTTACCACAGGGTGAAGAAAGAATTTTTTTGGGATGGCCTTAAATCTGATATTCGAAAGTTTGTGGCGGAATGTTTGGTTTGCCAGCAGAATAAAGTGGAAACAATTAAGACCCCAGGACTTCTACAACCTTTATCCATTCCAAGTCAACGTGGGGAGGAGATTTCAATGGATTTTATCACAGGTTTACCTAAGTCCGAAGGAAAGAGTGTCATCATGGTGGTAGTTGATAGACTTACCAAGTATGCACACTTTGTGCATTATCTCATCCATTTAAAGCAAGTACAGTTGCTACTACATTTATGGACAGAATTCAAAAGCTACATGGAAGCCCAAGGGTTATTGTGAGCGACAGAGATCCCATTTTTACTAGAAATTTTTGGACGGAGTTATTTTCTTGTTTGGGTGCTCAATTAGCTCATAGCTCATCTTATCATCCTCAATCTGATGGTCAAACTGAGATAGTAAATAAATGTTTGGAAGGATATCTTCGTTGTTTTGTATCTGATAAAAAAACACAATGGGTCAAGTGGTTACCTCTCGTTGAATGGTGATATAACACTTCCTTCCATACTGCAGCAAAAATGACCCCATTTATGGCACTTTATGGATATCATCCACCATCGATCACATCATCTTTAAGGAAAAATTCGAAGGTTCAAGCAGTGGAAGATCACGTCGAGCATCAGCAAGAAGTTCTCCAACTCTTAAAGGATAACCTGAATTTGGCACAAAATCGAATGAAACAACAGGCAGATCAACATCGCAGCGAGAGAAGTTTTGATATAGGAGATTGGGTATTTTTACGGCTACAACCATATAAACAAATGTCCCTCAAACGAGCTAAGAAGGATAATAAATTATCGCCAAAGTACTATGGTCCTTACAAGGTGTTGCAAAAGATTGGTACTATGGCATACAAATTGGAGCTTCCTGCTTCTTCGCGAGTACATCCAGTTTTCCATGTTTCGTGCTTAAAGAAGGTTATAGGTGAAAATATTTCAGTTCAAACAATATTGCCAGAACTTGATGAGGAAGGAAAAATCATATTGGAACCGGAAGCGGTCACGGAAACAAGAACTCGACAACTACGGAATCGATCAATTTCAGAGTATCTCATCAAGTGGAAGAACTTACCCACTGAAGATTCTACATGGGAGGATGAGAATTTTATACAGAAGCACCCAGAGCTACTCAAGCGTTGAGGACAACACTTTTTTGAAGGAGAGGGGCATGTTAGGTCCCTATATTACTAGTGTAGTCCCTTATTATGTTAGTGTAAACCCCCTTATTGTTATTGTTGTACCCCTGTAACCCCCATATTGTTATTATTGTGCCTTTACATTATTATTGTTAGGTCGGCTAGGATTACATTGTGGCCCCACTAGGATTACATTGTGGCCCCATGGACTTTTATATATAAAAAGGGTTTTTTTCATTTGTATCATCCAAGAATTGTTCATTCATGTAATGTATTGGAGGTTGCCCTCTCGAAGTGGCTTATTTCTAAGGCGTTGATATCTCTTTTCTTCTATTTCTGGAGCTGGTTTCACAACATTGATTAAAGATTTAATCTTGGCTGTTGATTTGTCAACGAGAAAAGTATAAAGGAAAGGCTTGGGGTCATTTGTAACACACAGAGAGGCAGAACATTGAAGCTAAGCTAAGATTCTAGGGCGGGGTTGCTAAGAATTCTCAAGTGTTTTAGTTGCAGAGAGGGTAATTTAGACCAAGGGGATGATTTGATCCCAGGGTCTAGAATACCCAAGAAGCAAAGAAGAGATTAGGAAAGACAACGCAGAGGAGGGCAGCAACAGCAGCAGCAGAGAGTTTTCTCTGTAGGGTTTTCCAGATCTGGAACCCAGAGTTGTGTATTCAGAAATATTCTTAATAATAGAGCCCTCCAGCAGCCAGAGACCGGTTTTCCCACATTGGGTTTTTCCGGGGACAATTTGTCCATAAATAACTGTCACTTTGTCTATGTGTGCATGTGCTTATTCTAGACTTGAATTGGTAGAGATCTGTTATGTGTTTTGCTTTGATGTTAACTTGAATTTATTTAGTTGATAACTTGTATCAGTACGAGAAGCTTAACCGGATTAACATAAATAATTTCTGCATAAGAATTAAGATTAAAAAATTTCTACATGGTATTAAAGCAATTGCAGATCTAGAAGGGTCACCAGCTGAAGAATCTGAAGGATCTAGTTGCAGAAAGCAGCTAGAAAGACAACAGAAAAGCAGATCTAAAGGGATAGCGCAGTTTTCAGGAGGAGATTCACACAGAGGGAAGGGTGACGCTATCCAGCGCTATGTCCTAGCAAGCCCACGCAATTACTGCGCAGAGGTAGCTCAGAAACAACGCTGCTTAGGTCTGAAGCCAGCTAGTGTGATTCAGATCTGAATCTGTCAGATCCAGAAATAGTCTTAAGAAAAGTTGCTTTAATTCAGAAGAGCTGGTGGGGTTAAACTTCTGAAGTTTTCAGATTTTTTACCTTAGCACAAGTGACAAAGTTTGGGAAGAGATCAACTTCTCAAAGAGTTTCTTGCCAAAGAAAACTTGCAGTTTGGTTAGAGGATCAATGAAGAAGCTGAATCATAGTTGATTTGGTAGATTTCCGAGGAGGGAAATCAAGTTTCGGAGGGAGCAGAGGGTTCTTAGTTCGAAAAGGACCCTAGATCCAAGATCTCTAGCATTAGAGAAGAGGAGCTCCGACACATTCTGAGCAGATGGCTCCACATGGACTGTGTGATTAGGATAGGCTAGAGGGCCTCTCAAACTTTTCGGTGTGAAAAGCAAGGATCCTGATTTTCCTTGAGGAATACGGTCTAAGAGACCATACAGAGCAGACCCTAGCAACACCGACAGATGCGGATCTCCTACGGAAGCATAGAGAAGTTGCTGGGCATGCCAAGCGACTGATAATGGACAGTATCAAGGACCATATTGTACCACACATAGCTAAGAAGAGGACAACTAATGAGATGTGGAAGGCCTTGACTTCCCTATATGAGGGAAAATCAGTCCAAAGAAAGATGTTGTTGGAGGCCCAAATGAGGTCATTCATGACGACCAAGGGAGAAGACATCGAACATTTCCTCTTCAGATTGCAGTCTATTGACCAAACTTTGTCAACGACCCCATAGCAGTACACCCCCATTTTTTCAAATGGGACTTATCATGTTTGAGGTTCACGACATCCAAATTTCATCAACAGACGACATTTTGTTATAAATGATGTAAACCCATTCTGCATGTTCTGATGTAAATGATCTAAGTAAGACCGTTAATGTATGTAACAACCTAGGTAAGCCTAGTATGTTGTTGATGATTTCTATCCTAGGAGGTTTTTTGTCTCATTGATTCACGTAAGTGATCGGCAGAGTTTTTCCCTCCAGCCTCACCCCAAAGATAGGGTGGATTTTGTTATCAGCATGCTAAGTGAGTCCTAGTGTTTTCTATCGAGTCCTTGTAAAAGTAGTTTGAGCTACTTGGTCTACTAGATCATGTTTTGAGTCGCAGAATTGGGTATTTATTTGAGGGTCTATACGAATGGGTATTCCGCCTTCATGTGTCTAAATGTATTATCTTATGTAAAGAGGGTTGGAAAAATAATTAAAATCTCCTCTCAGTCAATTAATTAAATTTTCTGGTCAATTAATTAAAAAAATCTTAAACCAGAAATTTAATTAATCTAGGGTCCTAAGTTAGGATTAAATCTTTCAAAGGCAAAATTTGTGGGTCCTTGGAAAATCATTTTTAAAAGCCCCAGGCCAAGGGAATATTGAGAATTTTAAGAAATTTTGGACCTTTGGGCCTTGGTGGTTAAGTCAAATTCAAAATTTTAGGGTAATTAACTCAAAAATAATATTTTTGAGTTAATTAAAATTGAATTAAATGATAAATTCGTTTTTCCCCAAATTTATAATTTCAACGCTCCTGATTAAAAGATGATTAAATCTTTTGGATGGTTGAGATTATTTTGACAAGGATCATCCAAACTAGCCGTTAGAGATTTTGTCCTATAAATTTAGAGGTCTTTGTTAGTCTTGAGTCATCCAATCTCAGAATCGTGTATTTGTTCTTAGAAGCTCTTGTAAATTTTTTGAGTAATAAAGCATAAAGACTTTGAGGTTACAAATTTTGATGTTCCTTCTTAGATCTATGTGGTGAATTGTCTCTAAACTCTGCTACTTTGTTTTTGCATTTTATGGTTGATGGCCTTCATGGATTAATTTGCATACAGGTATCTTGTGCAGTTTTTTGGATTCATAAAATAACGTTTTGATTTTTCTAAAGGATCTCATGTTGTTTTCTTAAATCTCTATCGATCTAAGGATCAAATCTAAGTGTGCAGGGAATTTTTTTTTTTTTTAAGATTGAGCGTCTAGGGAAGCCTTCGGTTGGACCAACTGACTCTCAATAAACATAAATTTGAAAAGCTCATTATTTGTTAAATTCCAAATCTATCTTACGAAATTGGTGGTTTTGCAGGGTTTTCTAAGGCTTGTGCCTCTCGTAAAAATTTTAAATCTCTGAAAATTGTGCTAAAATGGATTCAAATCTGGCCATGAGAGCCTCAGATTTGTAAACTAGTTTGTAAATTTGTAAATTTTTTAAGACTGTAAGGGTTTAATCGTTTTCTTGGTATGTATATCTTCAGATCTGGCTGGTTTCTTGCAGGTTCTGAGTTTAAATCGGAATTTTTTTTTAAAGATCTGAGGCAGATCTAGCCTCCAAAGGCCAGATCTGGCCTTAAACTGCTACTGTAGGCAAAGTCTGGGCAATATTTGATTAAAGGAGTATATGAAATCTGAGTTTTGAAAGAAAGAAATATTTAAGTTTGCTAGGCGGATTTTTTGAATGTACTGGGTTTTCTTCACGCTGCATATCCGCCATCTATCTCCCATTGAGACCTATCGATCTGCATTAAACGCCCTCAGCTTCCCTCTCTGCAGTTGATTTCCCAAACGCTGCCTTCCTCCATTCGAGCTCTTCTCCTTAAACGCCACCCTTGTCTTCTTCATTGTTCATACTGTTTCTGCCCTCGAGATCTTCATTGCTGCCGCTGTCCAATCCATCTCTGCCTGCCGTCATAGCTTCTTCCGTTGCTTTGAACCCCAGCTCTCCGTCCATCTTTTTGTTCTGTTGTCTAGCATCATTTTTCAATACCTCTGCATGCTCTCTTCTCACGCTGCCTCGATCCTCAGTCAGCCGTCTGGCTTCTCCGCGTCCAAGCCTGCATCCTCAAACGGTAAAAATCAAAACGCATACGCTCTCATCTCTACATTCCGTCACTCTTCGTTCTCTGCCTTCGCCCTCAACTTGCAAAACGCAAACTATGCACACATGTAAATTTTGAGCCTTATGTACGTACGATTCACATTTTAATGTTTTTTTTTAGGGTGTATAGTTTCATAATTTCCATAGTGTAGGTGTTAGTTTTAATTCTTTTTTTTAGATTTAGATTTTGGTTAGCATTAGATCTTTAGAAATTTCATTTTCTCTTTTAGTTTAGACATTAGCTTTTAGATTTTAAATTTTAGTCTTTGTTTAATTTTAATTTTTGTTATTTAATTTTAAGATTTAATCTAGTTTAAATTTAATTTAGCTTTAGTTTTGACTTATTTAGTTTTAAACTTATAGTTTTAGCTAGATTTTGATTTTTAGCTTAGATCTTTTTAATTAGTTTCAGCTCTAACTTTAGGATTTTAAATTTTAGATTTTAGATTTGGATTTAAATTCTAATTTTTCTTTAGATTAAAGCTTTAATTTAGATTTTCTAAATTTGAAAATATTTAAAAATAATAATAAAAAAAAACATAAATAAAAAATTCCAAAAATTCTAAAAATTTAGAAAATACAAAAAAAAAAAAAAATTCCAAATTTTCTGTAGTCAAATGCGTTAAAATTTTTCTATCTAAAGTTTGACTATGGATCATTTTAATTTTCGAACTGGGTTATATTGGAAATATCTTAATTTCGGAAATATTTCAAGCACTTGGCATCATTTCATGATAAACTTTGTTGATTGGCTTCAGTATCTTAATGAACGATCGTGGCATTTTCTATTGAATATCATTGTGGTCATTTAGCAGCAATTATACATCCAATACTCATCTTTAATTGCATAACGGGATCTTGTTTGACTCCATGAGGCACTAGTTTTAACATAATCAATCTGTGAAGTCTCGTTATTTTTTTCAAGTATTTGGTGTTTTAGCCGTGTCTCCTGGATTCTTGTCCTTCATTTCTGATAGGGTCTACCTCCCTTAGCTTGCAAGGAGACAACTTAAATAGAGAGATTGGGGATCAGGGTGACAGCCCCCAATCTGAGTCGTTGTCGCGGTGCCTAGACGATTTGTGCGACAACACAGTCAATCAGGGATCAGCTGATTGCAACGGGTGCAACCGTAGATGATGCAGTGATAGTCAGGACTGCCCTCAATGCAGTCACGGATGAGTGGGAAACCTTTGTCCAAAGTATCTTGGGCAGAGTGGACCTCCCAGATTGGGACAACTTGTGGTTGATGTTGCGGCAAGAATAACTATGAAGGTTCACCAAGAAGCAGCACATCCCTGCGTTGAGCAAGGTTAAGAAGGAATAGGAGGAAGATGTTGCCTTGGCATCGAAGAAGCAGCCGAAGGAGAAGAAGGATCTTTCTAAGATCAAGTGCTTCCAGTGTGGCGAAATGGGACATTTTGCCAGCCATTGTCCAGAAAAGAAGAAGGACAAGGAACCATCTTCTTCCAAAGCAGCGATGGCAGATGATGGGTCAGAAGATGATGTAGCCATGAGTGCTCATAAACAACGGAGGTGGGGTGACATGGAAATGTAGAGGAGCTACATGGAAGTAAGGCGGGATCCTTGAGCAGCTCATCTCTTGGATCACAAGCGAGCTACGACAACCTTAAGACACTAGCAGGACAAGTAGAGCAGTGGGTGCATAGATCACAGATGAGGCGGAGACAGAGGCGGATCTGGAGGCTGGGAGGAGCAGTGCAGAGCACAGCAGCAGCAGCGTAGAAGCAGTAGCAGTGCAGAGGCTGATGTGACTTCCAATAGCTAGCAGGGGCATCGCTAAACTAAAGGCAGATTTGCAAACTAGACAGAGAGCTCTTTAGGGACAACGCAGCAGCAAGAATGTTGTGATAGATTTCACACAGTGGAGCTGATGTGACTCGTGATATAGAAGCTCCTTGATTACGAGGCAGTAGTTGTAGTTGGCACGTTCTTAGATGCCAAACAGATCTCAGAGCTCTGGGTGGAGTTTCATGATGAGGATGCAGCCCATCAAACTTGTTTAATAAAGATTGGGCAGAGATTCACGCTTGTTACTCTCAACAACCGAAGTTGCAATGCAACAGATTAGCATAAGTGGGCGGGCGCAGTCAGCAAGTGGCTAAAGATGTGTAATGGCAGCTAGGCAGAGTTGAGCGGAGGCCAAGCTTCAAGAAGATAACTGCTGCCCAAAATCATGTAATGCATAAGTGTGATATATTGCTAGAGCACACCCTTGATGCTAAGAGGGAGTGTTGAGATTTTGTGTATTTGGGGTAGCATCAGTTGTGCTCTAGGTCCCAAATTTTGAGGAAGGATTAGAGTTCACCCGATCTACAAGACCCAGAAATGGATTTGGGAAATTTCATTTGGTTTAGGAGATATTAAATCAATTAATTATTTTAATGTATTTCCTAAGTTAAAACTTAGGAAAATAAAATAATTAAAGTGAATTTAATTAAACATGTGATGAAATTGTCTTAAGTCACACGGATCAAGCTTTCTTTTAATCTTAGCCGTTGATTAAAGATTTAATCTTGGCTGTTGATTTGTCCACGAAAAAAGTATAAAGGAAAGGCTTGGGGTCATTTGTAACACACACAAAGACAGAGCACTGAAGCTAAGCTTAGATTCTAGGGCGGGGTTGCTAAGATTTCTTAAATGTTTCAGTTGCAGAGAGGGGAATTTAGACCAAGGGGATGATCTGATCTCGGGGTCTAGAATACACAAGAAGCAGAGAAGAGATCAAGAAAGACAACACAGAGGAAGGCAACAGTAGATGGCAGCAGCAGTAGTAGCAAGGACAACGTGATTTTTAGGAAACCCTTCAGGGGTTATGCAGAGACCCTTAGGGGTAGCGTAGTGACTGCGTCACCCAGTCTGGGGTAACGCAGTCCCTTCCAGTGACAGCGCTGAGCATTTGGACGCCTTCAGAGGTTGACGCAGTGTCTTCTAGGGGAAGATCTGTGGTTTCTAGGTCTAGATCTGGCTGAGTTCTGTAAATCCCGTTTGAGGGTGTGGATCAGTCAGTATTGTTGGGCTTAGATCAGCCAAGTGTTGTAGATCTAGAGTTTTCTCTATAGGGTTTTGCAGATTTGGAACCCGGAGTTGTGTATTCAGAAATATTCTTAATAATAGAGCCCTCCAGCAGCCAGAGATCGGTTTTTCCACATTGGGTTTTTCCGAGGACAGTTTGTCCAGAAATAACTCACTTTGTCTATGTGTGCATGTGCTTATTCTATATTTGAATTGATAGAGATCTGTTATGCGTTTTGCTTTGATATTAACTTGAATTTATTCAGTTGATAACTTGTATAAGTAGGAAAAGCTTAATCGGATTAACAGAAATAATTTCTGCATAAGAATTAAGATTCATAAATTTCTACACGGAATATCAACCACAAAGAAGTGATCGGTCATGGTGTATGTCCCCATGGTTACTGACAATGTCGGGACATAACACATGCACTGTATGGTCCTAGCCCCTGGAACCAACACATAAAACCCATCAAAACCCTTTGTCTGTATTCCTCTCCTCTGCACCAATTGGGGCATCAATGAAGTTGTGCGTAGGCCCACTGTCTACCAGCATTGAGACACGCTGCCTCTAAACTGTTCCTTGGACCCTCAGCGTTAGGTACTTGGGCACTCCCGCAAAGATGCAAGGACCCCTCCTATAGTTGAAAACGCTGATCCTCTTGCTGCTAAAGGAGGTGGTGGTGGAGGATCCTCTCTTGGTGCTCTGGTGCTGGTAGCTCCTCCCATCTCATAAAGTGTCTCCTCTTCTCCGTCACTGTCGGAGAAGACCTCAATGTAATGTGCCTTCCCTTCGGCACACCTGTGACCTGGTGCCCATGGCTCCTGACAGGTGAAGCAAAGCATCCTCCGTCTCAAATCCCTCCTTGTATCATCATTCAAAGGCCCTCGGCCCTGGTTCCTTTTTGGGGGTGGGGCTCTCACATCCCTCCCTATCTGCTGGAATGTTGGTCTATTGGGCATGGAAGTCGTTGTCCTCGGCAAAGCATCTTGCAAGTCTCTAGTTCTCCCCGCTACGTCCTGCAGCGTAGTGGGTCGAGTAGACCTCACTAGCCCATGCAAAGGTTCTGCTAGACCATCAATGTACATGTAGATCCTCCTAGGCATGGACAAGTCTAGAACCATCACTAAGAGTCTCAAGAACTCAGAGATGTATGTTTCCAGTCTCCCTGTCTGCTTGATCTTGGTTAGCTCAACAAAATTCTCCTCTGGATCTTTGTAATATTCCCTTTTTTGGTGTCACATATGACGGGCTAGGATGGACTTCCAGAGTTAGGAGCAGATCGGTCACAGGTACAGGTTGGTGTCATCAATGGGCCCAGGGGATTTTGGAGGAGTTTTGAGGAGTTTCTATGTGGTTGGGTGGCATTCGCTTGATATATTCCATCATCCGAGCAGTTTGGTTTTCGTTCTGGTGCATTTCGACAACTTTCGGAAATTTGAGTTATTTATGGGCTTAACTCAGCTAATTCCGCTCACGGTGGCGTTCTGGGAGGAATACATGACAAAACACCTTAGTGTAATAGCTCATTGGAATCGAGACGAGATACCTTCATGATGGGACAGTTGGACATGAGTTTCAGTGACCAGGGGAGACATGGTAGTCGATTTACTCTTTTCTGCACTAAAAAGGAATATTTTAATAAGAGGGAAAAGTGCACCATGAATAAAATAATAATAAAATAATGCTCTAGAAGGCTCCAAGAGATCTGTAAAGGAAAGGGAGGAGGCCATTGAGGGATATCTTTGGATCATGTTATTTTATTGTATGAGAGGTGTGAGACGTGGTTCTCTACTTCAGCGGTGGCCCCAGGACGGAAACCCTCGAGTGATTTGTGAGTGTTGGACGAAAACCCAACTCTCTTGAGGAGACTTCATTTAGAAGTTTCGTAGAGCTTCAGGGATTGGTGTGAGGATCATCCGGATCTTCAACTTGTGCTTCAGTGGGTTTAGTGACAGTTTTGCCGTAGCCGATTTGCAGCAGTCTTCTTGTCGAGCCGTCTACATCATTGCCAAAGTCATTCATAAGTTGGTCCAGAGATCTTTTTGGGTTTTGCTCCGCTTGCTTGGCAAGCTCAGGTTCCGCTGTTCCTTTATGTTGATGTACTTTCTACCATAGATTAATAAAATGGCTCAGTGATTTTATCGACATCCATTGTGTTATATTGGTGGCTGTGTGTTTATTTCCGTTTATTTTGCAACTCAAGTCTATTTCTACATTTTTAGTTAAAATATCCTATTTGGGATATTACAATCTTTTCGATCAAACCTCTATATCAATATTTGGGTGAACTCATCATACATTGTCACTCCTGAGTGACCTAGCATAGTCATATCGTGGAACCACCAGTCATGGGCTTCACCCTCTAGATGCAGTGCAACCACCTTGATGGCCTCTACCTCTACCATCTGATTAAGCTGGAAATAGATGTCCAGCTTCTCCACCCAAGCTTTGGGTGAACATTTCGATGACCCATCGAAAATTGGCAGGAAAAGCCTACCCACGGTACATTGCAGGTCATTGCCCTCCATGTACCCTCCTCCTCTTGTCTGGCCTATGGGTTTGTTGTTGTTTTTCAGCCGGCGAAACTCATTGAAGGTGAGAGCACCTCCAAATTCCAGCTCGTAAGACTGATACTCTACAAAGTATTCTCCATAGTGAGCCACCTCTGGCTCTTGTGGTCCTTCTGTTCCTACTCTCGAAGCTAGAAACGTGGGCATGGTAGAGCGAGGTGGAGTGCGTAGCACCACTTGCTGCGCACTGTTAGGCTCAGGTGGGTGATGGAAAGTGCCAGATCCTTCTCCAATCTGGAATTCCCTTTTGCTTGTTATCTCCGCCAATCTTCTGCCCCATCTCCTTTATCCTCTTAGTGAGCTCCTGCATTGACTTTAGAAGGAGTTGAGCAAACTTCTTTCCATCATCTCTTTCCTCTGCCATTGGTGTCTTTCCTCTCTCTTCTTCCACCAGAATGTTGTCTACCTGGTTTGGTGTAATCTCAAGCCTCCTTTTTCAACTCCTATACCTCTGTCTTCGGTAAGTGACGTTCTGCCTATCCTTCAGTGTCATAGACCGTGTGCTCCACAGGCTGAGCCAAGTCTATGAGCTCTGATACCACTGTAATATCCCATATTGGGAACAAACAACAATATAAAGCACACAAGACTAAAAACTACAACAACATAAAAATAACATCTGAACACACAGATTGGAGCCAGAAATAGATGTTGAGCCATTTTATTAATCAGACGGAAATAGTACAATAGAGGTGCCAAGAAAGGTAGCACCTAGAACTGCTATAGGCAGGCTGAAGATCAACTATAAAACTGGCCAATGATTCTGGTGGAACTAGGATCTGCGTGCCTCTCCCTTTGCACTGTCAGTGCTCAAACTGCTGTTGTTGGCTGGAAATGATCTGCTGGTTGGGCCTGCTCCAATGCTCAGAAAATTCTGGGATTAAAACTTTGGGCTTTACTCGCAAGACCCAAAAAAACCTGCGAAGGGTTTCCAGAAATCCCAACCCCAGAAATTAGCCCCTTTGGGCTTGGCATGTTGCTTTGTTTGGTGAATCGGTGTTCTGGCTGGAATGCTAGAAAGTGCCTCTGAAATCCTGCTCCAAATCCCTGGTAGGAGGTGGCTAACCTCCCCTTCAAACCTCCGGATGCAATGTGCTTTTCCTCCCTGCTTCCCAACACTTCTCTTCAACTGGACTGCGTACTCCCCACGCAGTCATTGTGGCCTCTGCGTTGTCCTGAAGGGATTGCGTATGCCTGGAATGCTACGTTGTAAAACTACTTGTGAAACTAGATGGAACTCCTCTCCTGAGCGGGCAGTCGAAGTCCCCCGAGGTAGATCTTGATATCTCCGCTCAGAAATCTCTGTGCTAAACAAAACTTATGGACTCGGCTAAACATCTCAACAATGCTACAGACAATCAGACAGAAAAATAGGTGATGAATGAATGAGGAATGAGTTGCTCTCATCCTCTTTTATCTAAGTTGAGCCTCCAACGTTCCCTTGGGCCCACCTAGTCTGCGTTGCCCCTCTTCCAACCTATCTTTGCACTGCCTTTCCCATGCTGCTTTTCCCATGCTGCCACTGGGACGCTGTCTAATTCGAGTGGGTGGCCACATGGGCCCCACTTCAGCCTCAATATTTGCCTTAAGTGACTTTAGGAAATTAAATTAGCTCCATAGTTATTTGTGGGTCCCTCTTTCCCACTTTATTTCTGTTGAACATTAGAAAAGGCAAAAATTAAACAAAAATTAATATTCCAATTAGCTGATTGCTAATTTGGAATATTATAGAGTTCTACAACAAACAAAAGAGTTAGTTGCAAAACCTTTAATTTTTAAGGTCTTCATGATCTATCATGCCAATTTTATGCAAACCCTAGATCCTTCATGGTCATCAAGACTTGTCAACCAATTATTGCATAATAGCATACTACAAAACCCTAATGACATTGTTTGACATACTGTTATTCATTACTAATTAATCTAACCTTCATGTGCAGTGATCTTCTTGATGTGCTATCTGTTGTCACCTAAATTGTATAGGAAAGATGCGACAACACTTAGGGCGGGGGTTGTCACTCTGATCCCCGCCCTCTCTGTTCTATATGTCTCCCTAAAACAGGATGTGGGGTGTAGTTCTATGAAATGTGCGGATGAGAGACTTATCGAAAATCGACAAGTCCGAGAAACACAATTGAATGGCCAAGAAACTTGGTTAATTGTGATTAGCAATTTCGATTATAAGCACAATTAGATTAAATCGTTAGAAAGATCAATGCCTTAATGGAGTCAAAATACTTGCTTAACGTGAATTATCTGTTGGAAAGTGTAGCTAGGATCGGTCTTCATAATGACTATGTAATTATTACTTTATGTAATGAAGAAGAGAAAGATAATAAAATGTATTTTGTATATACTTGCTTCATGGGTTTCATGAGAAAGGAGTTTTATTATAAGTCAAAAGACTTCTTCTTGATGTCTTTTAGGGGTTTTTCATCTTGTCATAAATATATAAGTTAGAGTCATGCATATGAAAAGGTGTTACACTTGTAAAGACAATTTAGTGATGTAAAGATATATGCTCCAAGACCTTGTAAAATATGCTTTTTGAAGTCGACTTAGAAGTTGCTAGAAGAAGTCACCTCCTCTCAAGAAGACATGTTGGCCTACATACAGATTGAAAAGTTGGCCTAAAATAAGGGAGACTGTCCCTATATATAGAAGCTCTGCGGCCTCATTTGGAAGAGACCACAATTCAGACAAGTTTGCAATCTAGTGCGAAGTACAGTGTGTAAAAGGAAGGATAGATAGTGAAGGAAAGGGGACTGTAATAAGTGTGAAGGAGGATGCATATCAGCGAAGGAGTAAAGGTCATATATATCTCTGTTTTGGGTCTGTGTATACTTCGCATATCTCAGAAAGGACAAGGGTTATTACACCATGAAGACTAACTTGGGCTTAAGAGACTTATAAAAGGTGTAGCAAAAGACCGAGACGTGTAATCTAGAAAGAAGAGGCTAGGATCAGAGGAAGTCAAGAAGAAGCACATTGTTTAGGGTTGCTGAAGTAGAGATCGAGCTTCTCTAGGGCAAGTGATCGTGATCTAGTATATCAAAAGGAAGAAGATCGAAGCATTAACTAGAGGTCGAGCTCAAGTAGTACTGGTGCAATATGGTGCAGCGTGGTGTAGAGAAAGGAGATCAACATAAGAAACCAAGAAAGAGCGGAGACAAGGTCTTGGAGACATATTGGTGTCAAGGGTCCAAGTCAAGGTCATGGTACTTGTTAATTGAAGGTCTAAAGAAGAATTACTTTCGAGTTTTCCTCTCCAAGAGGGAGAGGTTTTCGCCCTGGCTTGAAGAGCCAAAATCCTGTGTCTTTTGTGTTTTGATAATTGACTTGATGAAAGATCTAACAAGCTAATGAAGAGAAGATCTTGTTGAGAATTTTGGAGGGCTGTAGGTTAATACAAATTCTCTTCTTGATAATATCTTGTGAACTTATTTGCGTTAGTTATGTCTTCTCTTAGTTAATATTTCATCAAGTCAATTATCGAAATGCACAAGACACAAAATTTAGGCTCCTAGAGCCAGGGCAAAACCTCTCACTCTTGGAGAGGAAAACCCGCAAAGAATTGTTCTTATAGATCTTCAAATGATAAGTACCATGACATAGACTTAGACCCTTAACCTGGATGTGCTTCCAAGACCTTAATCTTCACCTTGTATCTGGAAATCTACCTTCCTGCACTTGTTCGCACTCAGATGTTGCCCTAGTTCACTGTTCTGTCCGCACTTCTTGACTCCCTTTGTATCTGCAATTATTCTTGAGATTTGATTCACAAATCTTCATGAGATTGACCAACACTTTTTACTATTCTTTAACAGCACTTATGCTTCCTAAATGTCTACACTATACTCGGATGCAAGTCCGCACTATCTCCAGGCAACTGTCCATTGAATGTTCATATATATATATATCCGCACTTATAGACTGTGGTAGGTCCGCAAACATTACTGAAGTTTATCTGCACTGAAATGAGGTTTATCCACACTTATAGACTGTGGTAGGTCTACAGACCTTACTAAAGTTTATTCGCACTGAAATGAGGTTTATCCGCACTTATACAAAAACATCCGTAGATTTATTTCAGACTTGTCCACATTTATCTCAGAGGAATCCGCAATTGTTGCTGTGGTAGATCTTCTTATCTCCTCTTACAAACTGTCCGCAAGCTCCTCAAACTTGTCCACAATTATTGTTGTCCAAATAATTTATAGTCTTCCTTATACATAGTGATATGTTCTCATCCTTTAGGCCGAACATCCCAATTCATTAGGCCGACTATTATACAGCAGGTAGGGCAACTTGTCTTTGTTATTTCTTCAACATTTCGTGAGGCATTGCTTCAGCAACATTGACCTAACTATATCATGGAGCTTGATATACAAGGTCTTGGAGCATATGACTGAGACTAGATCTTATGCTTAACTTAAACCTAATAGACATCCAGAAGAAGTCCTTCTACGTAATAAATCATGCTCATGAAACCCATGAAGCATATACAACAAAAATATATATATTAATTTGACTTCTTCTTTTACATAATTACATAGTCAACATGATGACCGACCTAGTTACACTTTTCAACACTCCCTCTTAATTAGGGAGGTATTCATACAGGTACATGGTCACTTTCAAACTGAAGAATCTCATAAGAAGAATCGGATTGGTAATCGCATCTATATAGCATCATATCAACCAGCATTGTCCTAGTGCAAGGCCTTGACTAATAGCTCCATCTCTGAACGAGACAATGGGCTACAATGCTGGCGAGACACATGACTTATAGACACCTTCGTCATTGTCTCTCCAAGGTACATACTCCACCCGGGTCCACATTTATCTCAGAGGAATCCGCAATTGTTGTTGTGGTAGATCTTCTTATCTCCTCTTACAAACTATCCGCAAACTCCTCAAACTTGTCCGCAATTATTGTTGTCCAAATAATCCGTAGTCTTCCTTATACATAGTGATATGTTCTCATCCTTTAGGCCGACCATCCAAATTCATTAGGCCGATTATTATACAGCAGGTAGGCGGACTTGTCTTTGTTATTTCTTCAGTATTTCGTGAGGCATTGCTTCAACAACGTTGACTTTACTATATCATGGAGCATATGACAGAGACTAGATCTTATACTTAACTTAAACCTAATAGACATCAAGAAGAAGTCCTTCTACTTAATAAATCGTGCTCATGAAACCCATTAAGCATATACAACAAAAATATATATATTAATTTGACTTCTTCTTTTACATAATTACATAATTACATAGTCAACATGAAGACCGACCGAGTTACGCTTCTCAACAGATCTAAGAGAAATAAGTTCACAAGTAATTATCAAGTAGAGAATTGAATTAAACTACGCCCTATCAAATTCTCAACATTATCTACCAACCCATTGGATGAACAGTTGCTGCTTTATGGTGCTCACTATCCTATATGAAATGTGACACCTAAGATCTAAGTGAAATGCAAAATTCTAGTTTATTTTAGATTAGATGCCTAACTAGATGATTTGTCTCTCTCAGTTTGTTTTGAAACTAGTCTCTACTGTAGGTTGTGGAGAGAAGTCCATGGAAAGATAGTAAAGGATATATTAATGATATCTCCCCTGGACTTCTAACCACCCGATGCCTTTGACGCTGCAGAGACTGTGGCTCTGACGACTACAAGGTCATCGTGTTAACCAAAAGAGAGGGTTGAGATTTCGCAAGTTAGATGAGAAAGGTTGTCTTAGAGTCTTTCGACCAAGCTTATGCTTGGAGGTAAGTTAATTAATGCAAGACTAGTTCTAGAATGCTAAATGCAAAATATGAGTGATTATCCTTAAGGTGAAGTTGTTAAATGTTTTAAGTTGATTCAATTTAGAGCAATGAAGAGAAATACTTAACAATTTAAAATGATAACCTTCACCAAAAGAAAGTGCTCAATGAACCAAATAGACGATGCCAGCAAATGTTATCAAGATTACAAAGGGAAATTGCTCATGAAAACACAAAAAATATGCTTCTGTCAATAACGCTAGAGTGCCAATTAGCAACTTCTTAAGATTACTTATATTATAACAATAGAATGTCAATGTGCCAATTAGAGACCAAAAGAGAGAACTTTGATTCTTTACAAACACAATTAGCAATTCTCAAGATTAATCTTATCACAATTATGATGATCAATTAAGTGCTTTAAGAGTGGTTTGATTAGCAAGACCATAGACTTAAAATGTGAAGCTCACTTGCAAGAAGAAACAAGTTAATACATCAAAGTAAATCCACAAGAAGTGCTTATTCCAATAAGAGACAATGTAACCAATTATCCAATGATAACACTTGACAAGTGGAAAATCTCTTTAGAAACCAATATCACAATAGATGCTAGCATTAAATGAGAGAAAGAAAGCATTGACCCACAATATTATTCTTTAGAGCAATAAGCCAATCTTACCAATTCAATTAGCCTTTTAGAGCACTTATGTTCTTATTTATATTTTCCAATTGGATGAGAATGCAAACAATGAAATGCTTATGCAAGAATGCAAACAATGAAATGCTTAGGCAAGAATGCAATGTACGCAAAGTGCAATGGATGCAAGAGATGGCAGCCAAGAGACTAATGATTGCAGCAGTAAGAGAAACATCCAATCATACAAGAGGACACTTACTCAAGATGCAAAATATGGTAGCATTGAATGCCCAATATAAAGAGATGACTGCCTACTATTTTTGACACAACTGTTATGTTTATATCAGACCATACAATGCATATATCAGACTTCAAATTAACACAACAGTGCTTCCAAAAAATGACGATATGTCAAGTAATGCAAGCCCAATGAATGCAAATGATATGCCAATGATGAAATATGACCCCAAGTTGATTATACTCAAAATGCAAAATATGGTAGCATTGAATGCCCAATATAAAGAGATGACTGCCTACTATTTTTGACACAACTGTTATGTATATATCAGACCATACAGTGCATATATCAGTCTTCAAATTAACACAACAGTGCTTCCAAAAAATGACGATATGCCAAGTAATGCAAGTCCAATGAATGCAAATGATATGCCAAGGATGAAATATGACCCCAAGTTGATTATTATGCCACTTTCATAAGTTTTTGTCACTGTTGTGGGCGACTTAAGATGGCTGTAGGTGTTTATATCAGACCTTGAAATTCACTCACAATCCTTCAAACTTCACTTATATGCAATCAATAAAACCACCAAACCAATATAGGTGAATAATTAACGAGTTAAGGTTTGACTTATGTGTGTTCTTGTCATGAGCTTACCACTGCAATAATGTGTGTCAAAATTCAAATGAAACAGCGAGGGTTAGAGGGCAAACCACTAGGCCTAATGGTTTTGTTTTGATAACTGTAAACTCTTCCAAAGAACTTTCCCACCTGCAACCACAATGTTAGCTCCAAAATCGCTGCAAAAGAAGATGTTAGAGACCACAAACCAATGTAAACTCAACCAATGACTGAATGAGGTCTAGATGAAGGGGGCTAATAGGCCAACAATGTAATATCCCCAAATTAGCAGTCAGTTAATTGGGATATTAATTTTGGCAAATCCTAATGTTGGGCAGAAATAAAGTGGGGAGGGGACTCACAATTAATAATTAGGCCAAATAAAGTCTTTTCCTAAAGTCCCTAAAGGAAAATTGCGGCTCTAGTGGTGGGGTCAAGTTGGCATTAGGTGGCAACGTAGAAGAGGCACAAAAATGACAGCGTGGGATTGGCTAGAGGAAGGCAGCACGTGATTGGCCAAGGAGAGGCAGCGCAGGGCAAGGTGGGACCCAAGGCATACGTTGGGCCTCAATGGATAAAAGGAATAAGGAAGGCTCATTTGGTCATTCATTCATTCAACTATTTTATTCTTATCATTTTGACAGAGCATGCTTGAGCCCAAAGAGGCAACTTTGCAATGTTGTTTAGCACACGAGATCTTCAAGCGGAGATCTCAACCTCTACCTCGGGGGACTTCGAGTGCCCGCTCAAGAGAGGAGTTCCACATATTGTGAGGATAATTTCTATCAGCAACATCAGGAGGTAGCGTAGCCAGTTTTGGACTGCACAGAAGAGGAGACTACGTAGGGGAGGACACAGTGCAGAGAGGATTTGGTTGTTCCGGGAGGTGAGAAGAGAGGGAGTTGCAACTGAGATTTGGTGGGGAGGCTTGGAGCTTCCTAACAGGAATTTTTGTTGCATTTTGGAGACTTCCAACAACAGGATTTACAGGAGGATCAATTTACCTAGCAGTGCAGTGAACCAAGCCCAAGAGGGTCGATTTTCGGAGTCAAGCTTTGGGCGAACTCTTTCTGCGTTTTTCTGGGTTTATTCAGGAGAAGCCAAGATTAATTTGGTAGAATTTTCTGGGCAGATTTGAGGTGTCAAACAGAGAACCTAACTTAGCTAGCAACTAGAGGAGTTGGGGGAAATTGGGCCGAAATTCCGAGGTCAACAATTATCCAATTCTTTCGTGGGTTTTTGTGGGTTTCTTGAGTAGAGTTCGAGGTTAAAGTCTTGGAATTTTTTGAGCAGTGTAGTAGGCCCTAGCGGTATTTATTTGGGAGCAGCAACAACATTTCTGGCAGATTGCAGCGCAGAGTTAGGGCGATACAACATACCATCAGTGGGGGATTTCAGCATTGATTCACAGGGCTTCTCTAGCTTGCCTTGAGCAAGCCCAAAATCCTTCATTCCAACACCTCCATTGTACTCATTTCTAGCAAATTAATAAAATGGCTCAGCAGTATTTTATGGCTCCATTGTTGTGTTGATGTCAATTTTTGTTTGTTGTCTCCTTAATATCTTTTAGCCTGTTATTACTGTTATTTTCCCATTTGGGATATTACAGTGGTATCAGAGCTTCATTCTTGGCTCAGCTGTGGGGATGTTTTTCTATGAACAAGGAGGGTAGGCAGAACCTTACCCACCAAAGGCAGTAGGGTGGCAAATATGGTGGAGTCAAGGAGCAAAGGGGAAGCAGCTTTTGGTAACATTTTTAAGGCCCTAAATGATTTAGCCAAAGGACAGAAGGGAATGTTGGAAAGACTCAAGAAAAAGAATGTGAATAAGAGCATGCATCAGGAATCCCTAGTTGGGGAGACTTCGGGGGTCTCACAATAGTGTGACCACGCTTTACCAGCCACTCACTCGCCAGCCTTCAGTAGGCCAACCAGGATCACGATGCCTGCATTCTTACCTCTAGTACTGAGTGAGCAAGGTAGGCGACATGATCATATAGCCATGGGAGATTATTTCCGAGAAAGGCAATCCATGGGGAAAAACTTCTGAGCGACTCTGTCCTTCAGAGATTACTGCCATCTCAGGTGGGATGAAGAAGGAAGGAACAATGGGGGGTCTAGCACACAGAGTTTTGAGTTGCAGCGTACCATTAGGAGGACACCTTTTCCCACTTATGATGGATCCATTGATTGCACAGCTTGGGATCGAGTGGAAAAGTTGGATACCTCTTTCCATCTTCACTAAATAACGGAGGGGGAAGCCATCAAAATGGCTACCTCGCACTTGGAGGATGAGTGCACACAGGATTGTGGGGAGCTCGTAGATACACCTAGTGTGACGCAGGACTCACCCTTGTTGGAGTCTTCCTTGATCATGTCGGTTGACATCTTAGTGGAGAGAGTAGAGCCATCCATTGAGGTGATGACAGGATTTGTGTCCGAGCTTTTGGGTGACAATCGCACGCAGCAGATGGGTGAGGTGCCAGGAGATGTGTCCACCTTTAATGTGGCACTAAGAGATACAAAGGCTGAGCAAGAGGACATTCCTTCTGTATGTCAGGATGAGGACTCTTCTTTGGATGAGTCCATGGGGTCACATGAGGATGCTTCTGGGGAGCATGAGCAGTCATGCAGAGTTGATGACAGTAGGCCGGTTTCGTATTCTAGTGTGCATGTGGTATCAGGGGACTCTATGGGAGATATTCAGGATGATGAGTCACTTGTGATGATTCAGCCGGAGCAACTTATGGTACAGCTAGAGGGTACATTGGAGCGTCGAAACAGCCCCCTTCAGGCATACATAGATGGGGCTAGCAACACAGCTTGGTCACCTTTGGCCATTGAAGAGAGAGAGTCAGAGGTACCAAGTCAGATCTCATGCATTGACTTGGATAGCGGGATGAGACGAACTGAGCTGCAGAGGGTGCAACATTTGCAAGTCAGGGTTGCTCTAGGTGTAGGAGTTCACACATTCGATCCCTCTCTTGGGGTTGGATGGCGAGAGATTTTGAGTTGGTGCCTGGTGGAGTGGGTTATGGAGATGGTGATGCACCGAGGTGTAGCTCAACAGGAGCTTCCAGGCACTGAGGTTACCGGAAGTCCGAACTAGCATTGGGATCCAGGCAGGACTACCCATCACTTCCTAGGTATGCCAGTTGACTACGACTAAGAAGGTACAGATGACCTAGCAGTTGAGCGTACACATTCACTAGGGGAGTTTCAGCCAACACTAGTGTCCAACAAGTTTAGGTGCGGACTCCTTGAGGTTATCTTGGTACGAGGATTGTACACAAGATCACGACATGATCATCATACTCGCGGGGAGTTTGACATAGAGGGCATTGGTAGGTTGCCGAACGGTGCCAATGGATGGGATTCTTCGCATTTGTGTGGGGCCACGAAGACACGAAGACGACGGGATTTGCATTACTGCGAGTACCTAGGAATTCACTTCTTGGATCCCTCGGGGATTTGGAAGGAGTCCATTCTCCATTCGAAATTAATGGTAATGTGACGAATCGGTGATGGTGCGATCGAGTAGGCCGTGCATATGGATACAACCTTAGGCCATCACCACAGGTTTAATGTAGGAGCATCCATCTGTTGGGTAGTGGTTTGTAGATGGGTGTTACCACGATGGTGTCACTTAGTCTAACATTTTATCCCGCACAATGGAGGACCCATTCCGTGACCTGTGAACATTGTCATGCTTTGAAATCACCATCAATGCATCCCTCTGAATGTGAGCTATATTTTCCCTTGAGACATCTCCTTGCGAAAATCACAAAAAACATCCCTTTTTGCATTGGCGCGGGCAGTCAGTTCAGGACTCGCGCCACTGAGGAAAATCCTACACAGAGGTCGCGCCACTTGGCGCTCTGTCATAGAGCAGCAATCGCGCCACCCATTTTAGGGACTGTTTTTTAAATATGGATGGCGGAAGTTGAGTTCAAACAAACTCACAAACCACTGCCTATCTTGAGTTGGGAGGTTTGGCTGCAGGAGTTCTATGGAAGGGAAGTTGTTTTGCCACCTTCTATGGAACCTTCCTTGTTGATAGGGCCAATCCCATAATAATAGGGATCCCAACTCCCTCCTTCCCCATCTATAAAAGCCTGCTCAAATCCATGGCAAGCTAGTCTTGAAGTGCTGAAGCTTTGCATCTCCCTATTCCCAAGTGCCTTTGTGCTGTAAAGAATCCCTTCTTTCCCTTAAGGCCCATTCAAGCGAGGAGACCATCGTTACGAGACTCTGGAGAGGTTTCCCTTTCCTTGGCGAGCTTTGCGAGACGTGGACAACCGGAGACCCGTTCGAAGGAAGCTGCGACGTCAGAACTTGGTTGTAACTTCTATTCGTTTATCATTTTAATAGATGACTATGATTATGGTTCCACTCCTTTTCCATCATGTTAATGCGAGTAATATCTTTTCTGACCGATGTTTAGTTACGTATGCTGGTTCCTATGCTTGTATATGTTCGTTTCTTCTGTGTGCAGGTGTTCATCCGCGGAGATCGCGGAAGGATTGTGATCTGCCAGGGCTGAAGGACGGGGACATCTCTTCTTCGGATCTAGCGTTGGAATCCAGGTAGGCTCTTATCCCAAGTCTTTCATTCGTAACTAGGAGCTTGCGTCATAGCATTGTTTGTTTGTTGCTAGACCCCTGCTGGGCTAGTAGGGATCGCCTCTGTCCGCAGAGGGGATTTACCTCCTCAACAAATTGGCGACTCTGCTGGGGATCGTTCGGTTTTCCTTGTCTTGTTTATGATTGTTTCGCTTTGATTGTTTCTCCTTGCTTGATGAACCTTCTGGGTTGGATTCTTTCACTATTTTAGCTTCTTGGTTTGCTTAGCTTGTATTGGTCTACTTTTAGAATAGCTTGTTTTTTAATTTTTATTGAAGAACTCGACTGGCGCGGTTTTTAACCCGACAGTCGCACCACTTGGCGCTTGTTGCATTTGTCTGTCTCGCGCCAATCGGTCTCTGGCGCCAGTTTCAAGTCCACAGTCGCGCCACCCCTGTGACTTTTTTGAGTTTCTTCATTTTTTTAGCTTTCTGAGCTTGACCGGTACTTTTCTTCTTGATTTCCTGATTGTCTGAGTGTGTTGGAGTCTTGTTTGGCTGGAATTCACCGCTATCCTTTGGTTGTTTGTCTCTATCTACCGATTTCACGATTTGAGCCCTAGGGCATCTAGTGGCTTAGTGTATCGAGCCCTCCATTGGGAGTTTTGGTGTTCTGATTGTCCTGTCAACTTGTTGATTGATTCTCCACGCTCTCTTATCAGTCTTTGATTGTTTTGCTGTGTCTTTTGAGTTATTGTTCATTCCTTCATTCAGAATTCGTTTGCCTTGCTTTGGACCTAGATCACACGGTCCATCGGAAGTTTTCGAGTCTTTCTTTGCTTTGAGGGACTTTGGGTCGATTTAGAGATTTGGTTGCTTGCTTCGTTGAGTGAATGTTGTTTGCTTCGCTCTCTTAGATATCATTTCTCAAATTGTTCCTTTTGTTTTCAGTGCACATTAGCCATTAAACATTGAAAAAAAAAAAAAAAAAATCTCTCTTGCTTTTGTTAATTAGTGCAAATTGTGATCTTTTCCATATCGCTAGTGATTAGTGTTTGAATGAAAAGTGTTCAATTGCATTAGTTGCATTAGAGACATTGTGGTTTGTATTCCGTTCATTTCGTTTGTATAAAAGCTCTCAACTCTTATTTAATTAGTTTTCATCGAACGAAATGTTGCACTGTGGCATATAGCTTTGCATTTAGGAGACACTACATACGATAGGGCCTGGAAATTGAAACTTAATTGAAGATCAACTGTAAAATTTATTCAATTAACCTAAGGCAGCATTGGAACTTAACTAAACATATTTAGAAGGTCTAGGCTAGAGACGTGTTCCGGCGTCGTTAAACCTAGCAGCTGTCGTTCGCCTGTTGGCTTTAGACAGCACTAGTACGGACTCGTGCTCCCCGTACCGTCGCGTATATAAAGGGAGACCCCCATAGGTTTTCAATCCTTTATCCACAGGAAGCCGAGTCTGCCGCCCTATACCCGTGATACACCGAACACAGCATTCGGGGAGACTACCTGCACGTACGGAAAGTCCTTGGTTGATTTTTGTTTCATTATTGAAACCAAGGTGTATATTGCAGTTCACGGATATTTGGTACACCCTTTGTGCCTAGTTTTTCCTGAGCAGTCATTTGGTCTTTTCTGACTCCCTAAACTTGAAAAGACCGTCAAGCGCTTGTCCTTTCACGCTTGTGTCAACTCTGAAAGAGATAGAGTCGTCTTTTTATCGTTTCTCGACTCTTAAAATATGAAACGGTAGAGTTTCTTACTTTCCAATGTGGTAAAATTAATCACCCACGATTACACACCCGTTTAGACATTGCTTGTTGACCGTTTGATCGTGTGTCTTAACTCTTTTTCAGCCCGTGTGTGGTTTTGAGTTTGATGGCAACTTTTTCAGAGTTCACTAACCAAGGAATCCCCTCAGAAGGGAATCCTGGTCATTTTCCTCCTTTTGGAAATGTTGGTGCTCCTTACATGGCGATGTTGTCCCTTCCTGGGTTAACTGTTGGGTTGCCTGTTTGGTTGTTCTCAACCTCTGTTGTCCCGAATGTCTCCCATACTGTTCAATCAGTTTCTCCACCTGAACAACATCATGTTGATTCCAAGGTGGACCTTTCCCCTTCTTCGCCTGTTTCTGCGTCCTCCTCTTCTACTTCGCCTGGTGAAAGTCTGGATTCAAGTAACCAGGTGGCTAAGAAGAAGAAGAAGAAGACTAAGAAGAAGAAGTCCGATAAGCGAGAGGCTAAATGTACAGCTATTGTCCCTAAGGAATCTCCTCTCGATAGTCCTTCCAACCCTCCTCGAAAAGTCAAGTTCCCGTGCATGTTGTGCACGGGAGACCATCTTCTTCGAGACTGCCCTGGCATTCCCAAGGTGCTCGAAGTATGGTCCAACGGCTGCCCACCGTTGCCTTTGGCTTCCGGGAGTCAAGTTGGGGGCACGTCTTCAGCTGCTGTTGATAAGAACTCTAAGAAGCAGGGTAAGATCACCAACCCCTGTAAGTTGTGTGAAGGGCACCATGCTATTCACCTTTGTCCTTATATGGATGAAGCCAAGCGAGTCTTGGACAACCCAACTGTTTCTGCACCACGCCTCCCGGCTGGTTATAAACAGCTTTCTTTGAGTCTTCCACCTGCCGATGCCGCGATTGGTCAAGAGTCATCCTTGGTCGATCCCACTCCCCCAGAAATTCAAATTCACGAATCCGCCCTTGACCAATCATTGGTCGTAGGATCGGTTGAACTGGCCCCGTCCGCGGTGCACCAGGTCTTTTCTGTCGAGAGTGGATCTCACACTCCTCATGTCCTTCTGGTTTCTTCAGATTCTTCGGACTTGGAGAAATATTCTCCTGTCTTTGTGCTTCAAGAAGCTGCCCCTCCGCCTCCCAAGATGGAGGCTACGGAGGATATTCCTCCCACCTTCGAGATAGAGGTCATGGAGGATGCTTCTTCTACCGTAACATCAGGGGAAGACCTTCGCTTGTCGATGGTAGCCCCTCCGAGTAGTTTGGTCGCTTCCTTTGACTGGAATAGATTTGCAGGATTTCGCCTTCCGTCTTATGTGCCTTTCGAGTTCACAGTACAGGCTCTTGGTCTAGTTGTACCTAGCACCATTATAGACGAAGGCGCCTCTGTTAGTATTCTGTCATCAACTACCTGGCAAGCTTTCGGTTCGACGCCGCCGCTTGCGCCTGTTACGCAGAATCTGTTGACATTCAATAGAAGAACGAGTCAACCGTTGGGGATCCTTCCAAGGTTACCTGTTACTTTGGGAGGCAAAACCGTCCATATGGACGTGATGGTCGTTCCAGGCCCCTTGGATTTCAATCTGCTTTTGGGGCACGATTACACCTATGCCATGGGAGCACTCGTCTCCTCCCTCTTTCGGGTGGCCTGTTTTCCGCATGAAGGAAGGATGCTTGTCTCCTCCCTTTTTCGTGTGGCTTGTTTTCCACATGAAGGACGGATTGTGACCATTGATCAACTGTCGTTCTTTGGTCCCAATGTGGCATCTGGTCCGCCATCACCCCCTCCTGGTTTCTATCCACCCGTTGTATCTGCTCCACCGCAGGTCAACTATGTGGCTACTTACCCCGTGCCTGTGCTCAGTGATGATGCCGTCGTGCATCGAGTGCTGGGGGCATTGGGTCCTGACTTCCAGGATGATTTCCTCCCATCTGGTGTGGAACTCTTGGAAGCCATGACTTCTTGTTCATTATGATGAAGTCGGTCGGAGCACAGTTCCTTGTCTTGTGTCAAGCTCCTTAAAAAATGAAACAAGTTTGTCGGAGCAGAGTTCCTTGTCTTGTGTCAAGCTCCTTAAAAAATGAAACAAGGTTGTCGGAGCAGAGTTCCTTGTCTTGTGTCAAGCTCCTTAAAAAATGAAACAAGGTTGTTGGAGCATAGTTCCTTGTCTTGTGTCAAGCTCCTTAAAAAATGAAACAAGGGTGTTTGAGGATAGTTCTTTTAATGTGTCAACCTCGTTAAAATAATGAAACACGTTCCCGTTCAATTCGAGTCTTTGTTTAGATCTCGTAAAATCCCAGTCGCGTCTTTCTCTTGATCTCGTAATTTGAACCTTCACTCCATCTACCTTTCATATGGAATGAAGCTTGGGGGGCATGTACCTCGAATTGAGTCACCATGCTGGGGGCATGCTCACTTTTTCAAGCATAGTTTGTTTCCGTTTCAAGCTTGTGTAAAAATGAAACCGGTTTCAAGCATAGTTTATCTTTGTTTCAAGCTTGTGTAAAAATGAAACCATTCTTATTTTACCTCTTGTGATTGCCATTTTATCAGCCTATTTCTGTCAGATGAGCCTTGGTTTTCTCACTCCATCGTCACTATCTGCTTGGCCGATCATATGCCTTCACTTGGTTGTTTTACCCATTCCTGAGGAACCGCTGCGATGAGTGGTCTTGTTAGCCAGCCTCTCGACCTTTATTTGTTCAGAGTAGTTCCACCATTACCGGAACCAGTTGCTACCCTTTATACCACTCGTTCCTCCAGGAGGAGTCATCTTTCAGCTCTTTTCTGACTCTCTAAATATGAAAAGATTGCCGAGGCCCTTGTCATTTCGATCTCGTTAAAATGGACACGAATCGACATTCACCCAGTATAAGTTTAACCCTTTTTCGGGCTGGGCTGGATCGATTACGAAAAAGGAATACCCTAGCCTATCGCGACTAGGAGGTTTTCCCGAATATTGTTTTCTACCTTTTCGGATCTGGGGAACTATTTACGAAAAGGGACCTGTGGAGTTTTCTTTTCCGCTGTCTTTTCAAACTCTCTAAACATGAAAAGACGCCGAGTTCTTCCTTTGTCAGACTCGTTAAACCCCGATGACATTGGATTTCGTCGAAATGACGTTCTCCGAGTTTCTCCTTCCTAGGACTCGTTAAATGCACTAGGATGGATTCGCCCGAAGGGCGGACTTATATGACAAGCATATGGTATCCTCTTCAAGCTTGTGTAAAAATAAAGAGGTACTCGCCAGAAATGGTGGGGGAAAAAATGGAACCATCGTCGTTATCGTCGGCAGTATGTCGCTCTTGAACATGGCACTTGTCTGCATTCGTGTCGGGTTGGGGACATCTCATCTCGTTGTTTCACTTTGCTTCCATGGGTTTGGGTAATCTCTTTTGACCTCTCATCTGTTCAGTGCCTCGTCGCCATGACCTTTGATCTGTTGATGTCAAATACTGCCAAGTCCATTGCCGTGCCGTTTATATGTTCAAGAGAAGTTGGCCTCTGCGAATACCAACCTTCCTCTGTTTCTCATATGATCCTAATTCACAACAAAACATTATGTTCCTCTGTCTCGTGTCGATGATGTGGGAATCATTATGGCCCACCTTCGATCGAGATCACTTCCTGTCGACTTCAACTCATTATCCAGGAAGTTGGTCTAGAGACTCCTGATGGTACCTTGGGGCCTGCATGCCTTAATGGCAGGTTCGTCGCATTCGACGAGAGGTTTTCATTATTGACCTCCGATCGGATGATTCTGCGGGTGTTCGACGTCAGCTCATTTATTCACACGCCGTGGATTGTACCTGTAGTACCTTGAGGACCATTTTCATTATTGGTGGTTCCTCTCGCGTCTGTTAACGGCTTTCATCATTGGCTGGTAATCAGGCGATGTTCTTGCATGTTCGACATCAGCTCACATATTCGCGTGCTAGAACTTGTACTTATTTGGGTCGAGATGGAGCGCGAGACCCTGGATTGTGTCTGTTGTAATCCAGGCTGCGATTGTGGATTATTGTCATTATGTACATGACTCAATGATTGGATGGCTGCGACCATACCTGAGTCTATTTGTTTGATCTTAGTTGGATGGCTGTGCCCATACCCTAGATCCGGATTATAGCATACTCTGTTCGGATGGCTGCGTCCATACCATATATATACATCATGTACTTGAGATATCAGTTGTATCCTTCTGTGCAGGTTTTCCGACGGCGGGCCTTCAGTTAGACATGTTCTCGTAAAGCATTTCACCCCTCTCTCTCTCGGGCCTCATGCTTTAGGGGGCATCTGTTACACAGTAATTTGTCACCGTCCCTACCATTCCCCGTCCCGCACAATGGAGGACCCATAATGTGACCTGTGAACACTGTCATGCACTGAAAACATCATCATTGCATTCCTCTGAGTATGAGCTTCATTTCCCCTTGAGACATCTCCTTGCAAAATCCATGAAAAACAGCTCTTTTTGCATTGGCGCGGGTAGACAGTTCAGTACTCGCGCCACTCAGGGAAATCCTGTAAAGAGGTCGCGCCACTTGGCGCCCTGTCATAGAGCAGCAATCGCGCCACCCATTTTAGGGACTGTTTTTTATATATGGATGGCGGAAGTTGAGTTCAAACAAACTCACAACCACTGCCTATCTTGAGTTGGGAGGTTTGGCTACGGGAGTTCTATGGAAGGAAGTAGTTTTGCCACCTTCTATGGAACCTTCCTTGTTGATAGGGCCCATCCCATAATAATAGGGATCCCAACTCCCTCCTTCCCCATCTATAAAAGCTTGCTCAGATCCATGGCAAGCTAGTCTTGAAGTGCTGAAGCTTTGCATCTCCTATTCACAAGTGCCTTTGTGCTGAAAAGAATCCTTCCTTTCCCTTAAGGCCCATTCGAGCAAGGAGACCATTGTCACGAGACTCTGGAGAGGTTTCCCTTTCCCCCGGCGAGCTTTGCGAGACGTGGACGACCGGAGACCCGCGCGAAGGAGGCTGCAGCGTCAGAACTGGGTTGTAACTTCTATTCGTTTACCACTTTAATAGATGACTATGATTATGGTTCCACTCCTTTTTCCATTATGTTAATGCGAGTAATGTCTTTTCTGACCGATGTTTAGTTACGTATGCTGGTTCCTATGCTTGTATCTGTTTGTTCTTTCTGTGTGCAGGTGTTCATCCACGGAGATCGTGGAAGGATTGTGATCTGTCAGGAGTGAAGGACGGGGACATCTCTTCTTCAGATCGAGCGCTGGAATCCAGGTAGGTTTTTATCCCAAATCTTTCATTCGTAACTAGGAGCCTGCGTCATAGCATTGTTTGTTTGTTGCTAGACCCCTGCTGGGCTAGTAGGGATCGCCTCTGTCCGCAGAGGGGATTTACCTTCCCAACAAATTGGCGACTCCGCTGGGGAGCCGTCCGGTTTTCCTTGTCTCGTTTATGATTGGTTCGCTTTGATTGTTTCTCCTTGCTTGATGAACCTTCTGGGTTGGGTTCTTTCATTATTTTAGCCTTGTGGTTTGCTTAGCTTGTGTTGGTCTTTTTCTCGGATTAGCTTGTTTTTAGTTTTCATTGAAGAATTCGACTGGCGCGGGTTTTTACCTGACAGTCGCGCCACTTGGCGCGTGTTGCATTTGTCTACGCGCCACTCGGCCTGCAGCGCTAGTTTGAGCCACGGTCGCGCCACCCACCTTGACTTTTCAATTTCTTCAATTTTGGCTTTACGACCATTACGATACTTTTCTTTGTGATTTCCTGATTGTTTGAGTGCATTGGAGTCTGGTTTGACTGGAATTCACCGCTATCCTTTGGTTGTTTGCCTCTATCTATCGGTTTCACGATTTGAGCCCTAGGACATCTAGTGGCATAGTGAATCGAGCCCTCCTTGGGAGCTTTGGTGTCTTGATTGTCCTGTCGACTTGTTGCTTAACCCTCCATGCCCTCTTAGCAGTCTTTGATTGTTTTGTTGCGTCTTTTGAGTGTTTGTTCGTTCTTTCATTCAGGATTCGTTTGCCCTTGCTTTGGACCCAGATCACACGGCCCATTGGGGTGTTTTTGAGTCTTTCTTCGATTTGAGAGACTTTGGGTCGATTTAGAGATTTGGTTGCTTGCTTGGTGAGTGAATGTTGTTTGCTTTGCTCTCTTAGTTATCATTTCTCTAATTGTTCCTTTTGTTTTCAGTGCACATTAACCATTAGACATTGAAAATTTTAAAAAAAATATAATCTCTTTTGTTTTTTTTAATTAGTGCAAATTGTCATCTTTTCCGTATCACTAGTGATTAGTGTTTGAATGAAAAATGTGCAATTGCATTAGTTGCATTAGAGATATTCTTGTTTGTATTCCGTTCATTTCGTTTGTATTAAAGCTCTCAACTCTCATTTAACTAGTTTTCATCGAACGAAATGTTGCATCGTGGCATATAGCTTGCATTTAGGAGACACTACATACGATAAGGCTTGGAAATTGAAACTTAATTGAAGATCAACTGTAAAATTCATTCAATTAACCTAAGGCAACATTGGAACTTAACGCAACATATTTAGAAGGTCTAGGCTAGAGACGTGTTCCGGCGTCGTTAAACCTAGCAGCTGTCGTTCGCCTATTGGCTTTAGACAGCACTAGTACGGACTTGCGCTCCCCGTACCGTCGCGTATATAAAGGGAGACCCCTCTAGGTTTTCAATCCTTTATCCACAGGAAGCCGAGTCTGCCGCCCTATACCCGTGATACACAGAACACAGCATTCGGGGAGACTACCTGCACGTACGGAAAGTCCTTGGTCGATTTCTGTTTCATTATTGAAACCAAGGTGTATATTGCAGTTCACGGATATTTGGTACACCCTTTGTGCCTAGTTTTTTCTGAGCAGTCATTTGGTCTTTTCTGACTCCCTAAACTTGAAAAGACCGTCAAGCGCTTGTCCTTTCACGCTTGTGTCAACTCTGAAAGAGATAGAGTCATCTTTTTATCGTTTCTCGACTCTTAAAATATGAAACGGTAGAAATTCTTATTTTCCAATGTGGTAAAATTAATCGCCCACGATTTCACACCTATTTAGACATTGCTTGTTGACCGTTTGATCGTGTGTCTTAACTCGTTTTCAGCCCGTGTGTGCTTTTGAGTTTTGATGGCAACTTTTTCAGAGTTCACCAACCAAGGAATCCCCTCAGAAGGGAATCCTGGTCATTTTTCTCCTTTTGGAAATGTTGGTGCTCCTTACATGGCGACGTTGTCCCTTCCCGGGTTAACTGTTGGGTTGCCTATTTGGTTGTTCTCAACCTCTGTTGTCCCGAATAACTCCGTTACTGTTCAGTCAGTTCCTCCGACGGAACAACATCATGTTGATTCCAAGGTGGACCTCTCCCCTTCTTCGCCTGTTTTTGCGTCCTCATCTTCTACTTCGCCTGGTGAAAGCCTGGATTCGAGTAACCAGGTGGCTAAGAAGAAGAAGAAGAAGACAAAGAAGAAGAAGTCTGATAAGCGAGAGATTGAAAGTGCTGTTATTGCTCCTGAAACGTCTCCTCTTGATAACCCTTCCAACCCTCCTCGGAAAGTCAAGTTCCCCTGCATGTTGTGCATGGGAGACCATCCTCTTCGAGACTGCCCTGGCATTCCCAAGGTACTCGAAGTATGGTCCAACGGTCGTCCACCGTTGTCTTTGGCTTCCGGGAGTCAGGTTGGGGGCACTGGTAAGGCTCCTAAGAAGCAGGGTAAGATCACCAATCCCTGTAAGTTGTGTGAAGGGCACCATGCTATTCACCTTTGTCCTTATATGGATGAAGCCAAGCGAGTCTTGGACAACCTGACTGTTTCTACACCACGCCTCCTGGCTGGTTATAAACAACTTTCTTTGAGTCTTCCACCGGCTGATGCCGTGATTGGTCAAGGGTCATCCTTGGTTGATCCCACTCCTCCAGAAATTCAGATTCAGGAATCCGTTCCCGACCAACCATTGGTCGTGGGATCGGTTGAACTGGCCCCATCTGCGGTCCACCAGGTCTTTTCTGTTGAGAGTGGACCCCATAACCCTCATGTTCTTCTGGTTTCTTCAGATTCTTCAGACTTGGAGAGAGATTCTCCTGTCCCTGTACTTCAAGAAGTTTCTCCTCCGCCTCCCATGATGGAGGCTACGAAGGATATTCCTCCCACCTTCGAGATGGAGGTCATGGAGGAGGCTTCTGCTTCCGTAACATCAGGGGAAGACCTTCGCTTGTCGATGGTAGCCCCTCCGAGTAGTTTGGTCGCTTCCTTTGACTGGAATCGATTTGCAGGATTTCGCCTTCCGTCTTATGTGCCTTTCGAGCTCACAGTGCAGGCTCTTGGTCTGGTTGTACCCAACACCATTATAGACGAAGGTGCGTCTGTTAGTATTCTGTCTTCAACTACCTGGCAAGCTTTCGTTTCGCCGCCGCTTGCGCCTGTTACGCAGAATCTGCTCACTTTTAACAGAAGGACGAGTCAACCGTTGGGGATCCTTCCAAGGTTACCTGTTACTTTGGGAGGCAAAACTGTCCATATGGACGTGATGGTTGTTCCAGGCCCCTTGGATTTCAATCTGCTCCTGGGGCGCGATTACACCTATGCCATGGGAGCGCTTTTCTCCTCCCTTTTTCGTGTGGCCTGTTTTCCACATGAAGGACGGATTGTGACCATTGATCAGCTGTCGTTCTTTGGTCCCAATGTGGCATCTGGTCCGCCATCACCCCCTCCTGGTTTCTATCCACCCGTTGTATCTGCTCCACCGCAGGTCAACTATGTGGCTACTTACCCCGTGCCTGTGCTCAGTGATGATGCCGTTGTGCATAATGTGCTGGGGGCATTGGGTCCTGACTTCCAGGATGTTTTTCTTCCATCGGGAGTGGAACTCTTGGAAGCGATGACTTCTTGTTCATTATGATGAAAGCTCATTGAGCATGGTTCCTTTCCTGTGTCAAGCTCCTTAAAAAATGAAACCAGGTCGTCGGAGCATGGTTCCTTTCCTGTGTCAAGCTCCTTAAAAAATGAAACCGGTTTCAAGCATAGTTTATCTTTGTTTCAAGCTTGTGTAAAAATGAAACCATTCTTATTTTACCTCTTGTGATTGCCATTTTATCAGCCTATTTCTGCCAGATGAGCCTTGGTTTTCTCACTCCATTGTCACTATCCGCTTGGCCGATCATGCCTTCACTTGGTTGTTTTACCTTTTCCCGAGAACCGCCGCGATGAGTGGTCTTGTTAGCCAGCCTCTTAACCTTTATTTGTTCGTAGACCCCACCATTACCGAACTGGGCTAAGTTACCCTTTATACCACTTTGCCTTCCCAGGAGGAGTCATCTTTCGCCTCTTTTCGACTCCCTAAATATGAAAAGATCGTCGAGGCCCTTGTCGCTTCGATCTCGTTAAATGGACACGAATCGACATTCACCCAAAGATACGCTTAACCCTTTTCTAAGCTTTCGGCCGATCGACACGAAAGGAATACCCTTAGCCTATCGCGACCAGGGAGGTTTTCCCTATTGTTTTCTACTCCTTTCTGGATCCTGGGGAACTATTTACTTAAAAGGACCTGTGAGTTTTCTTTTTCCGCTCGTTTTTCAAACTCTAAACATGAAAAGACGCCTCGAGTTCTTCCTTCGTCGACTCGTTAAACTCCCGATGACATTGGATTCCGTCGCAATGACGTTCTCCAGTTTCTCCTTCCAGACTCGTTAAATGCACTAGGATGGATTGCTTCGAAGGGGCGACTCTATATTACAAGCACATGCTATCCTCCTTCAAGCTCGGCCATCAAAAATAATCGTACTGCCAGAAATGGTGGGGGAAAAATGGAACCATCGTCGTTATCGTCTAAGTGCATGTCGCTCTTGAACATGGCACTTGTCTCACATCCGGGGAGCCTGTTGGGGACATCCATCTCTGTTTCACTTTGCTTCCATGGGTTTGGGTAATCTCTTTTGACCTCTCACCTACCACCGCTCTGCCGCCATGACCTTGATCCGTTGGATGTCAACACCGCCAAGTCCATCATGTGCCGTTTTATATGTTCAAGTGAGAAGTTGACCTCGCAATATCAACCTTCCTCCTCGTTTCTCATATGGTCCCTGACCACAACAAACATTATGCCTTCCATTTCGTGTCGATGATGTGGGAATCATTATGGCCCACCTTCGATCAAGATCACTTCCCCGTCGACTTCAACTCATTATCCAGAAGTTGGTCTAGAGACTCGATGGTACTCTTGGGGCCCGTATGCCTTATTTAAGGTGTCTGTCGCATTCCACGAAAGGTTTTCATTATCACCCACTGATACAGGATTCTGCGGTGTCTCGACGCGCCTCACGATCCACGTCGTGGATTGTACCTCGTAGTATCTGAGGACCATTGTCATTATTGGTGGTTCCTCCTCGTCTGGTTAACGGCTTTCATCATTGGCTGGTAATCGTACGATGTTCTTGCATGTTCGACTTCGCCCTCACATATTCGCATGCTTGGAACTTGTACTGCTGGGTCGGAGATGGAGCTAAGACCTCGGATTGTGTCCGTTGTAATCCAGTCGCGATTGTGGATTATTATCATTATGTACATGACTCAATGATTGGATGGCTGCTACCATACCCGAGTCTATTTGTTTGATCTTAGCTGGATGGTCAGGCTCATACCCCGGATCCGATTATAGCATACTGCTCGCATGGCTGCGTCCATACCATATATATACATCGTGTACTTAAGATATCATATCTGCCTCAGGTTTTCCGACTTCGTGCCTTCACTGTACATGTTCTCGCAAAGCATTTCACCCTCTCTCTCTCGGGCCTCATGCTTTAGGGGACATCTCACACAGCACTTGTCACCGTCCTTACCATTCCCCGTCCCGCACAATGGAGGACCCACAAACGTAACCTCGTGAACACCGCCATGCACCGAAACATCATTGCATCCCTCTCGGAGTATGAGCTTCATTTCCCCTTGAGACATCTCCTTGCAAAATCCATGAAAAACAGCTCTTTTGCATTGGCGCGGGTAGACAGTTCAGTACTCGCGCCACTCAGGGAAATCCTGTAAAGAGGTCGCGCCACTTGGCGCTCTGTCATAGAGCAGCAATCGCGCCACCCATTTTAGGGACTGCTTTTTATATATGGATGGCGGAAGTTGAGTTCAAAAAAACTCACAACCACTGCCTATCTTGAGTTGGGAGGTTTGGCTACGGGAGTTCTATGGAAGGGAAGTAGTTTTGCTACCTTCTATGGAACCTTCCTTGTTGATAGGGCCAATCCCATAATAATAGGGATCCCAACTCCCTCCTTCCCCATCTATAAAAGCTTGCTCAGATCCATGGCAAGCTAGTCTTGAAGTGCCGAAGCTTTGCATCTCCTATTCCCAAGTGCCTTTGTGCTGAAAAGAATCCTTCCTTTCCCTTAAGGCCCATTCGAGCAAGGAGACCATTGTTACGAGACTCTGGAGAGGTTTCCCTTTCCCCCGGCGAGCTTTGCGAGACGTGGACGACCGGAAACCCGCGCGAAGGAGGCTGCAGCGTCAGAACTTGGTTGTAACTTCTATTCGTTCACCACTTTAATAGATGACTATGATTATGGTTCCACTCCTTTTTCCATTATGTTAATGCGAGTAATGTCTTTTCTGACCGATGTTTAGTTACGTATGCTGGTTCCTATGCTTGTGTCTGTTTGTTCTTTCTGTGTGCAGGTGTTCATCCACGGAGATCGTGGAAGGATTGTGATCTGCCAGGACTGAAGGACGGGGACATCTCTTTCTCAGATCGAGCGTTGGAATCCAGGTAGGTTCTTATCCCAAATCTTTCATTCGTAACTAGGAGCCTGCGTCATAGCATTGTTTGTTTGTTGCTAGACCCCTGCTGGGCTAGTAGGGATCGCCTCTGTCCGCAGAGGGGATTTACCTTCTCAACAAATTGGCGTCTCCGCTGGGGACCGTCCGGTTTTCCTTGTCTCGTTTATGATTGGTTCGCTTTGATTGTTTCTCCTTGCTTGATGAACCTTCTGGGTTGGGTTCTTTCATTATTTTAGCCTTGTGGTTTGCTTAGCTTGTGTTGGTCTTTTTCTCAGGTTAGCTTGTTTTCTAGTTTTCATTGAAGAATTCGACTGGCGCGGGTTTTTACCTGACAGTCGCGCCACTTGGCGCGTGTTGCATTTGTCTGTCTCGCGCCACTCGGCCTCTGGCGCTAGTTTCAAGGCCACAGTCGCGCCACCCCTCTGACTTTTTTGAGTTTCTTCAATTTTTGGCTTTCTGAGCTTGACCAGTACTTTTCTTCTTGATTTCCTGATTGTTTGAGTGTATTGGAGTCTTGTTTGACTGGAATTCACCGCTATCCTTTGGTTGTTTGCCTCTATCTATCGGTTTCACGATTTGAGCCCTAGGGCATCTAGTGGCATAGTGAATCGAGCCCCCCTTGGGAGCTTTGGTGTCTTGATTGTCCTGTCGACTTGTTGCTTAACCCTCCATGCCCTCTTAGCAGTCTTTGATTGTTTTGTTGCGTCTTTTGAGTGTTTGTTCATTCTTTCATTCAGGATTCGTTTGCCCTTGCTTTGGACCCAGATCACACGGTCCATTGGGGTGTTTTTGAGTCTTTCTTCGATTTGAAAGACTTTGGGTCGATTTAGAGATTTGGTTGCTTGCTTGGTGAGTGGATGTTGTTTGCTTTGCTCTCTTAGTTATCATTTCTCTAATTGTTCCTTTTGTTTTCAGTGCACATTAGCCATTAGACATTGAAAATTTTAAAAAAAATATAATCTCTTTTGTTTTTTTTAATTAGTGCAAATTGTCATCTTTTCCGTATCACTAGTGATTAGTGTTTGAATGAAAAATGTGCAATTGCATTAGTTGCATTAGAGACATTCTTGTTTGTATTCCGTTCATTTCGTTTGTATAAAAGCTCTCAACTCTCATTTAACTAGTTTTCATCGAACGAAATGTTGCATCGTGGCATATAGCTTGCATTTAGGAGACACTACATACGATAAGGCCCGGAAATTGAAACTTAATTGAAGATCAACTGTAAAATTCATTCAATTAACCTAAGGCAACATTGGAACTTAACGCAACATATTTAGAAGGTCTAGGCTAGAGACGTGTTCCGGCGTCGTTAAACCTAGCAGCTGTCGTTCGCCTATTGGCTTTAGACAGCACTAGTACGGACTTGCGCTCCCCGTACCGTCGAGCATATAAAGGGAGACCCCTATAGGTTTGCAATCCTTTATCCACAGGAAGCCGAGTCTGCCGCCTTTTACCCGTGATACACCGAACACAGCATTCGGGGAGACTACCTGCACGTACGGAAAGTCCTTGGTCGATTTCTGTTTCATTTTTGAAACCAAGGTGTATATTGCAGTTCACGGATATTTGGTACACCCTTTGTGCCTAGTTTTTTTCCCGAGCAGTCATTTGGTCTTTTCTGACTCCCTAAACTTGAAAAGACCGTCAAGCGCTTGTCCTTTCACGCTTGTATCAACTCTGAAAGAGATAGAGTCATCTTTTTATCGTTTCTCGACTCTTAAAACATGAAACGGTAGGATTTGTTTATTTTCCAATGTGGTAAAATCAATCTCCCACGATAACACACCCGTTTAGATATTGCTTGTGACCGTTTGATCGTGTGCCCTTAACTCTTTTTCAGCCCGTGTGTGGTTTTGAGTTTGATGGAAACTTTTTCAGAGTTCACCAACCAAGGAATCCCCTCAGAAGGGAATCCCGGTCATTTTCCTCCTTTTGGAAATGTTGGTGCTCCTTACATGGCGACGTTGTCCCTTCCTGGGTTAACTGTTGGGTTGCCTGTTTGGTTGTTCTCAACCTCTGTTGTCCCGAATGTTTCCACTACTGTTCAATCAGTTCCTCCACCTGAACAACCTCATGTTGATTCCAAGGTGGACCTCTCTCCTTCTTCGCCTGTTTCTGCGTCCTCCTCTTCTACTTCGCTTGGTGAAAGTCTGGATTCAAGTAACCAGGTGGCTAAGAAGAAGAAGAAGAAGACAAAGAAGAAGAAGTCTGATAAGCGAGAGGCTAAATGTACAGCTACTGTCCATGAGAAATCTCATCTTGATAGGCCCTTCGACCCTCCGCGGAAAGTCAAGTTCCCATGCATGTTGTGCGCGGGAGACCATTTGCTTCGAGACTGCCCTGGCATTCCCAAGGTGCTCGAAACATGGTCCGACGGCCGACCGCCGTTGCCTTTGACTTTCGGGAGCCAGGTTGGGGGCACGTATTCATCTGGTACTGATAAGACTCCTAAGAAGCAGGGTAAGATCACCAATCCCTGCAAGTTGTGTGAAGGGCACCATGCCATTCACCTTTGTCCTTATATGGATGAAGCCAAACTAGTTTTGGACAACCCGACCGGTTCTGCACCACGCCTTCCACCTGGTTATAATCGGCTTTCTTCGAGTCCTCCGCCAGCTGATCCCATGATTGGTCAAGAGTTATCCTTGGTCGATCCCACTCCCCCAGAAATTCAAATTCACGAATCCATCCCCGACCAACCATTGGTCGTGGGATCGGTTGAACTGGCCCCGTCCACGGTGCACCAGGTCTTTTCTGTCGAGAGTGGACCTCACACCCCCCATGTCCTTCTGATCTCTTCAGATTCTTCAGACTTGGAGAAAGATTCTCCTGTCCCTGTGCTTCAAGAAGCTCCTCCTCCACCTCCCATGATGGAGGCTCCAGAGGATATTCCTCCCGCCTTCGAGATGGAGGTCATGGAGGAGGCTTCTGCTTCCGTAACATCAGGGGAAGACCTTCACATTTCGATGGTAGCCCCTCCGAGTAGTTTGGTCGCTTCCTTTGATTGGAATCGATTTGCAGGATTTCGCCTTCCGTCTTATGTGCCTTTCGAGATTACGGTACAGGCTCTTGGTCTGGTTGTACCCAGCACCATTATAGACGAAGGTGCGTCTGTTAGTATTCTGTCTTCAACTACCTGGCGAGCTTTTGGTTCACCACCGCTTGCGCCTGTTACGCAGAATCTGTTGTCATTCAATAGAAGGACCAGTCAACCGTTGGGGATCCTTCCAAGGTTACCGATTACTTTGGGAGGGAAAACCGTCCATATGGATGTGATGGTCGTTCCAGGCCCCTTGGATTTTCATCTGCTCCTGGGGCGCGATTACACCTATGCCATGGGAGCGCTTGTCTCCTCCCTTTTTCGTGTGGCCTGTTTTCCACATGAAGGACTGATTGTGACCATTGATCAGCTGTCGTTCTTTGGTCCCAATGTAGCATCTGGTCCGCCATCACCCCCTCCTGGTTTTTATCCACCCGTTGTATCTGCTCCACCGCAGGTCAACTATGTGGCTACATACCCCGTGCCTGTGCTCAGTGATGATGCCGTAGTGCATAATGTGCTGGGGGCATTGGGCCCTGACTTCCAGGATATTTCCCTTCCATCAGGAGTGGAACTCTTGGAAGCGCCGCCTTCTTGTTCATTTTGATGTAAGTCGGTTAGAGCATGGTTTCCTCCTTAGGTCAAGCTCTTTAAAAAATGAAATTAGGATCTCGGAGCATAGTTCCTCCACTTGTGTCAAGCTCCTAAAAGCAATGAAACAAGCTGTTCGAGGATAGTTCTTTTAAGTGTGTCAACCTCGTTAAAATAATGAAACACGTTCCCGTTCAATTCGAGTCTTTGGTTAGTTCTCGTAAAATCCCAGTCGAGTCTTTCTTAGATCTCGTAATTTGAACCTTCACTCCATCTTCCTTCCATATGGACTGAAGCTTGGGGGGCATGTACCTCAAATTGAGTCACCATGCTGGGGGCATGCTTACTGTTTCAAGCATAGTTTGTTTCCGTTTCAAGCTTGTGTAAAAATGAAACCGGTTTCAAGCATAGTTTATCTTTGTTTCAAGCTTGTGTAAAAATGAAACCAACTTCAAGCATAGTTTCCTGATTTCAAGCTTGTGTAAAAATGAAACCATGCCCATTTTACCTCTTGTGATTGCCATTTCATCAGCCTGTTTTTCCAGATGAGCCTTGGTTTTCTCACTCCATCGTTACTATCTGCTTGGCCGATCATATGCCTTCACATGGTTGTTTTACCCGTTCCTGAGGAACCGCTGCGATGAGTGGTCTTGTTAGCCAGCCTCTTAACCTTTATTTGTTTAGAGCAGTTCCATCATTGCCGGAACCAGTTGCTACCCTTTATACCACTCGTTCCTCCAGGAGGAGTCATCTTTCAGCTCTTTTCTGACTCCCTAAATATGAAAAGATTGCCGAGGCCCTTGTCGTTTCGATCTCGTTAAAATGGACACGAATCGACATTCACCCAGTATACGTTTAACCCTTTTTCGGGCTGGGCTGGATCGATTACGAAAAGGAATACCCTAGCCTATCGCGACTAGGAGGTTTTCCCGGATATTGTTTTCTACCTTTTCGGATCTGGGGAACTATTTACGAAAAGGGACCTGTGGAGTTTTCTTTTCTGCTGTCTTTTCAAACTCTCTAAACATGAAAAGACGCCAAGTTCTTCCTTTGTCAGACTCGTTAAACCCTGATGACATTGGATTCCGTCGCAATGACGTTCTCCGAGTTTCTCCTTCCTAGGACTCGTTAAATGCACTAGGATGGATTTGCCCGAAGGGCGGACTTATATTACAAGCATATGCTATCCCCTTCAAGCTTGTCATCAAAAATAATTGGGGTACTCGCCAGAAATGGTGGGGGAAAAATGGAACCATCGTCGTTATCGTCGGCAGTATGTCGCTCTTGAACATGGCACTTGTCCGCATTCGTGTCGGGTTGGGGACATCTCATCTCGTTGCTTCACTTTGCTTCCATGGGTTTGGGTAATCTCTTTTGACCTCTCATCTGTTCACTGCCTCGTCGCCATGACCTTTGATCTGTTGATGTCAAATACTGCCAAGTCCATTGCCGTGCCGTTTATATGTTCAAGAGAAGTTGGCCTCTGCGAATATCAACCTCCCTCTGTTTCTCATATGATCCTAATTCACAACAAAACATTATGTTCCTCTATCTCGTGTCGATGATGTGGGAATCATTATGGCCCACCTTCGATCAAGATCACTTCCTGTCGACTTCAACTCATTATCCAGGAAGTTGGTCTAGAGACTCCTGATGGTACCTTGGGGCCTGCATGCCTTAATGGCAGGTTGGTCGCATTCGACGAGAGGTTTTCATTATTGACCTCCGATCGGATGATTCTGCGGGTGTTCGACGTCAGCTCATTTATTCACACGCCGTGGATTGTACCCGTAGTACCTTGAGGACCATTGTCATTATTGGTGGTTCCTCTCGCGTCTGTTAACGGCTTTCATCATTGGCTGGTAATCAGGCGATGTTCTTGCATGTTCGACATCAGCTCACATATTCGCGTGCTAGAACTTGTACTTATTTGGGTCGAGATGGAGCGCAAGACCCTGGATTGTGTCTGTTGTAATCCAGGCTGCGATTGTGGATTATTATCATTATGTACATGACTCACTGATTGGATGGCTGCGACCATACCTGAGTCTATTTGTTTGATCTTAGTTGGATGGCTGCGCCCATACCCCGGATCCGGATTATAGCATACTCTGTTTCGGATGGCTGCGTCCATACCACATATACATCATGTACTTGAGATATCAGTTGTATCTTTCTGCGCAAGTTTTCCGACGGCGGGCCTTCAGTTGAACATGTTCTCGTAAAGCATTTCACCCCTCTCCCTCTCGGGCCTCATACTTTAGGGGGCATCTGTTACACAGTAATTTGTCACCGTCCCTACCATTCCCCGTCCCGCACAATGGAGGACCCATAACTTGACCTGTGAACACTGTCATGCACTGAAAACATCATCATTGCATCCCTCTGAGTATGAGCTTCATTTCCCCTTGAGACATCTCCTTGCAAAATCCATGAAAAACAGCTCTTTTTGCATTGGCGCGGGTAGACAGTTCAGTACTCGCGCCACTCAGGGAAATCCCGTAAAGAGGTCGCGCCACTTGGCGCTCTGTCATAGAGCAGCAATCGCGCCACCCATTTTAGGGACTGTTTTTTATATATGGATGGCGGAAGTTGAGTTCAAACAAACTCACAACCACTGCCTATCTTGAGTTGGGAGGTTTGGCTACGGGAATTCTATGGAAGGGAAGTAGTTTTGACACCTTCTATGGAACCTTCCTTGTTGATAGGGCCAATCCCATAATAATAGGGATCCCAACTCCCTCCTTCCCCATCTATATAAGCTTGCTCAGATCCATGGCAAGCTAGTCTTGAAGTGCTGAAGCTTTGCATCTCCTATTCCCAAGTGCCTTTGTGCTGAAAAGAATCCTTCCTTTCCCTTAAGGCCCATTCGAGCAAGGAGACCATTGTCACGAGACTCGGGAGAGGTTTCCCTTTCCCCCGGCGAGCTTTGCGAGACGTGGACGACCGGAGACCCGCGCGAAGGAGGCTGCAGCGTCAGAACTTGGTTGTAACTTCTATTCGTTTACCACTTTAATAGATGACTATGATTATGGTTCCACTCCTTTTTCCATTATGTTAATGCGAGTAATGTCTTTTCTGACCGATGTTTAGTTACGTATGCTGGTCCCTATGCTTGTATCTGTTTGTTCTTTCTGTGTGCAGGTGTTCATCCACGGAGATCGTGGAAGGATTGTGATCTGCCAGGACTGAAGGACGGGGGCATCTCTTTTTCAGATATTTCTTTAAATCATAAATCCAATACTTGGGTCATGTTGTGACAGCCGAAGGAATAGCTGTGGACCCTGAAAGAATAAAACTATCATGGAATGGCGGGTACCACAGAATGTGGGAGACATTAGATCATTTATGGGTCTGGCGGGATATTACAGGCGGTTCATCGAAGGGTTTTCTAAGATTGCCTATCCTATTACATCCCTACAAAAGAAAGGTAAACCTTTCAAATGGATGAATGAATGTCAGTTCAGCTTTGAAAAGTTGAAACAACTTTTAACCACAGCACCAGTGCTGAAGGTAGCTGACCCCAACAAAGACTATGTGGTGTGTACGGATGCCAGCAAGGAGGGACTTGGTGCAGTATTAACACAAGAAGGCAAGGTAATAGCCTATGAGTCCAGAAAATTGAGAGAACATGAACAAAAATACTCTGCTTATGATCTAGAACTCACAGCAGTAGTGCATGCTCTCCGAGTATGGAGACATTATCTACTGGGCAAAAGGTTTGTACTCAAAACAGACCATAGCAGTTTAACCAACTATTTTAAGCAGGCAGATTTAAACTCTAGGCAAGCAAGGTGGAATGCCTTTTTGAGTGAATTTGACATGGACATACAACATGTTAAAGGAAAAGAAAACCGAGTTGCAAATGCCCTAAGCAGGAAATTGCATGGGATCTATGCAATGTACTTCAGCCAACCTGTAAGCCAGCTGTCAGAACAATCAAGGGAAGAGGCACGGAAGGACCCAGAATACAAGTTTTTGTGGCAACAGATGGAAAAGGATAATGAGCAAGGTAAGCCATCCGAGTATGGAAGCAACGAAGAACAAATGTTAACTTTTCGCGGAAGGACCTATGTTCCTAATCGCGCGAGTCTCAAGGAGTTAATTCTGGACGAGTACCATCGTAGCAACTACGCTGGCCATCCTGGCTATCAAAAGATGCTTTCGGAAATTAGAAAAATATATTATTGGCCAGGTATGCGTAGAGACATTGCAGAATATCTGAGCAAGTGTTTAGAATGCCAGCAGGTTAAAGTGGAGCATCGGCACCCAGCAGGGCTACTGTAGCCCATACCCATTCCTGAATGGAAATGGGAAGTGATCTCTTTAGATTTCATCACGGGTTTACCTCGGACAAGGAAGCAAAATGATTCAATTATGGTAGTGGTGGACAGGTTAAGTAAATCTGCCCATTTCATACCTGTGCAATCCACCTACAAAACAGTGCAGATTACAGACATATTTATGAGGGAAATCTTTAGGTTGCATGGAGTACCTAAAACTGTGATTTCAGACCGGGATGTTAAATTTACCTCCGCATTTTGGAAAACCTTTTTTTCAGGTTTAGGTACTCAGATACACTTCAGCATTTCCTATCACCCCCAAACTGATGGGCAGATAGAGCGGGTAAACCAAGTATTGGAAGACATGCTGCGCATGTATGTAATGCGGCAGCCAACCAAGTGGGAAGATTACCTACACCTGGTGGAATTCTCCTATAACAACGGTTATCAGGAATCACTGAAAATGAGCCCCTTCGAAGCGTTGTATGGCCGGCAGTGCCGTACACCAATAAACTGGAGCAGTCCCGAGACAAAATTAATGTTGGGACCAGAAATGTTGGCAGAACTGGAAGCAAAAGTAAAAAGAATAAGGCAAAACTTGAAGGCAGCACA